>CP135586.1:0-154174 GCA_032401905.1 Swietenia macrophylla | reverse complement strand
CAGAATTCCCTGGCAAGATTTGATTCCATGCGCAGCGGCAAAGACTTTGATCATGGTCATGGGTTCCCAGCATTTGACGACACAGATCCATTTGGGCCATCTGGACCGTTTAATGCATCAGTTGAGAGTAACAATCAAGATAAAAATTCTGGTGTCCTGGCATTTGACGAGCCAGATCCATTTGGATCAACGGGGCCATTTAAGACATCGGTAGAGAACAAAACGCAAAAGAAAAGTTCTGATAATTGGAGCGCCTTTTAGTTAGGTGAAAAGTGTATTGGAACTGTTATGCATTCCTTTTCTTCAAAACTTTGAAGCCTTGTTCATTTTAGGTGTGGAGGGTTGGTGCTTTCATGAGTATATAATGTGACAATGAGTGGTTGTGCCATATGGTTAAAATTTGTTAATTCCTTTTGATTGAATTACTTTTATGTTGTATTCTTTTGTAATTTGGAATGAGGATAGCCAGGTTATATATATGTAATTTTGTTTTGAAATATGAGGTGCTAATCATCGTTTATGCTAGCATCGTGTTCCTCAGGCCATGAATCTCATAGTCTGCAATTGGATCTTAAATTATTATCTTGTTTGGCATTACCTGGAGTAAATTACTCCACTATTAGAAGTATAACAATATCCTTTTTCTCCTTTAAGATTGTGTTTTGCCTTTGAATAATTATGGTACTTTGGTATTGATTGCCATTTGCCCGTGTCGTGCTGTTGATCGTAAGTGCAAGCGCAAGCGCAAGAATATGACTGTAATGTGTATCACGTTATTCTAGCAAGGCTTCCTAGAACGAAAGTATGGCTTCGATGAGCAGAAGTAGGCCCCGTTCTGGGAATTGAGTGCCGGAATTTGAACGAGGGAATGAACAACGTAGTGCATACCTAAAGCACAGGTATCGGACGCTTGGGTTCAAATGAAAGCAATGCTTGAATCTTGTATACTGTGCTCATGAAGAATTGAACCAACATGAACTAGCCAAAACTTAAAACACAATGGCGAAGAAAGATTACCTGTTAAGCTTCTCAACTTCAACGCGTCTGGTTATGAAATAGAATATTAAGCAAATTGCGTGTACTAGGCTTTTCATTGCAACTCATAAATATTTATTCTTCCGCAGCACATCAAACGACAGGAAGAGTAGAAGGTGAGTAAACTTTATATCAAGCACCAAACTCGGTACAATCAAATTTTGACGAAGAGATGCATTTTCCTAAGACACAATTAGGCTTTGGCTGCAAAAATCTCCATCAACGAAGACCATGTTCCTGAGATTCCAATAATCACCCCAAAAACAAGAATAGCAAGATCCAAAGCAATCCCATCCCAGCCCAGCTCTCTCTTGAATACCAGCAAATGGAACAAAGAAGGCAACACAAAACCCAGTGCGCAGCACACACTACTGCCCACGAGTGAAAGAAAATCTGCAAAATTAGGCACCAACAGAGCCACCAAACTCACCCCCAAAACAACTAGCCATCTCAGCCACAAGCAGTACCTAGTATCACACAACCGCCGCTCCACGATCTCGTAAACAGGATTCATCATCAGTGGGAAGGTGAAAAATAGATTTATACACAGACCCAGCTGCACCAAAATGCTCACCAATCCTGGTCCCAAATTGGTGGTTATTATATCTCTGGTTTCTTCACCAAAAGCAAAGTAACCCAAAGCACCAAATCCTCCATACAAGAGACAAACGAATACCATACATAATCCTAATACTTTCCCGAACTTGTCCTTGTCTTTAGCCTCAGATTCTAATGGCAATACCATGCCAATCCCTTCAAAGGCATACACAGCAACGCCAATACCGTAAGAGAAAACAGATAAATCACCAAAAGCTTTTAAAGCAGGCATATGCTTGGTGAAAATCATGAAATCCTCCACCATCACAACTGCCATAGCTCCAAGATCAACAATATCAGCAAAAATACTCAAAGGAGCCAAATGGGTCAGTGTTGGGATTGAATTCAACCCTAATTGAAAAGGAAAACAACCCCAAATATATAAAGCCTTGGGACTCAAAAATCCAAGAATACTTTGTGAATTACTGCTATTAGTCATATGAGCTAAAGTAGTAGCAATGAAAATTAGATAACTCGCACAAAAACCAGCCTGTGCAAGAATTATCATGATATCAACAGATAAACGACCAACTGATCCGCAGACTGCATAACCCAGGTCGCCAAAAGAGGCGATCTTGGGGAAACCAAGATGATTTTCAAGCTTGCGACGAGTGAGAACCAAGAGCATCATGCAGTAATAAGTCAATGCCGCAACAGAGAAGAGCATGAGGGATCCCATGATCCAGCCGGTTTTCTTGAAGGTGTAAGGCAGGCCTAATACGCCAGCGCCAACTATGGCTATGAACACATTGGCAAAGGTTTTGGATTTAGAGGAGAGAGGACTTGGTCTGGACAAAAGGGGAGTATCTTCTCTGGGGAATGGAGGCAGTTTGTATGAAGATGAGTCTGCTTCTTCATCAAATACCATGCTCTTGAGAGAGAGAGAGAGAGAGAGAGTGGATTGATCGGTGAAGCGTGTTCAGTGGGCTCAAGCAATTGTCAGATAATTTGTTGGAGACACCCAGGGAGAGAGAGAGAGAGAGAGAGAGAGAGAGAGAGTTTCAGATAAGTGTCGGAGACAGAGAGCTCCTTTATGGCTATGGGAGATAAGAGCTGGAGACGAATGAAAGGCAAAGTGACAGTTGTGTTGCGGTGCCTATAAACTAGAAGATTTTGACATCTGATAGGCGAGTTAGTTTCTTCATGTAGGGAAATGGTAGAAGTATACAAATACGGTTGGTAAAAGCTGTAACGAGTTCCAGGTCCAACCCTAGAATACAAATGCCGCCAAGCCAAGCCAATCACTCCATAGGACAGTGGTGGGCAGGGAACAGGATTAAATATCTAACAACTAAGATAAAAGGAATCAACAAATAGAAACAGTTACAAATCCAGGGTGAAACATTAGAAGTTCACTATTACGGGGTGAAAGTTCATTTAGATTATAAATATAAACAGTATGAAATAGCCTCGCTGTAACTCCTCCCCAAGTGACTGGGGTTAGAAATACTCCGAACTGTATTACACGTATATCAGTAACAGATCTTAATAGATATTAAATAATATGTCACTAAAAATGAAGCCAAATGGAAATGGGGCACAACAAGCTTCATGATCAATAGATATTTACAGTTAGGATTAGAAAAAATGAGACATTTTAATGTCAAAAACGACAAACCATTGCAATAATAAAAAGTCGCGTCGTTTTCTGCTATGAAAGGTGAGATTTTTTTTTGTTTCTTTTTGCCGGATTTTCACCGTACACCTGTAATCCACAGAATGGCCCGGCGGCGCTGCCTAGATTTTTACAGAGGACTCCCGCTTGCACGTGAATAATGTTGGTGTCGTGTCAGCGGCTTCCGTTGAAATGCAAGTGCTAAATGTGACCCACAACTTCCGCACGTTTCATGAAAATGTCGGTAAATGGTGTATTTCTTTAATCAAATTACTGAACTGAACAGAACCTGACTGTCTGCTGTCGGCCAAATAATTAGTACTTATATTCTTATCCGTGCACATTACACAAGCTTTTTATCTGCCCAGCTCTCGTTTGGCTTTTTCATGTTTTTTTTTTGTCTGTTCTTGATTTTCCAGAGAAAATATATAGAGAAACGGGTCGTATACGCTGCCCACAGCCTGCCGTGTATGCTTGGTTCAAGACACAGTTGTTGCCAGAAAATTTGAAGTTGAATACGCAAGGTATTCAAGAATTTCGCTCATGTGAGCTATCACTGAGGTTGATCGAACATCAAAACATTAATTTAACGAATAATCAGCAAGTGCATGCGCCCTTGTCAATAATTTATTGACACGAGACATGTTTGACTAAGACAGAGAAGCAAAGAATTCCATGTTGAACAGTCAAGAACGATGCCTCTGTCAACCAATTGTAGAAGAAGCCTTAAAGCATTGTGAAAATCTCCATTCCTAGAGAGCGTTGACCCAAGAGCTGTCACTTCCAGTTTCAGGTAGGGAAACCTTTTCTAACCATACCCTCCATGAACTTTGAAGCAGTCCCAACTTTGCCTTGCCTGCAAAACTCACGAATCAAAGCATTGAATGTTGATGCAGTAGGAAAATGACCATGACCAATGACCATCTCATTCATAAGCTCAAATGCTGACTGCACAAGCTCTCCTCGGCATAATCCACGTATTAAACGGTCATAAACAAGTGCATTGATCAAACGCCCTTTTTGCATCTTCCACATTGCTGTCGGCACAAAAGCCTAATACCCTCAACAGCTTTAAGGAATAACTTCTCGTCTGTTTCAGAAACTGAAGTGCTTCATCTGGTTGATTTTCATTAAGTCCATATAAAACACTATTGTATGGACGAATACGGTTCTAAGAACCTTCTTTACCATCCTCCATTAGCTCTAAAATCTTGAACCCGTCTTCCATCCGCCCTCCTGAACTCAGACCTCTAATGGATGCATCATATGTAACAAAATTCCAACTGATCCCATCATTTTCATATCATTGAACATATCAAGACTTAATCTAACATCCCTGATTCACAAAAACCACAAATTAGGATATTATATGTGTCCTCATTTGAAAGGCAGCCCTTTCTTCTCTATCTCCGACTTTCACCTTACCTAATCTACAAATACGTTTTATCAAGGTGTTATGTGAACAACATCAACCACTCCAAAATCTAAACAGCCTCCATTGCAGAGAAGTTCCAGCACCTCAGTAACCGCAACATCAGGTACAAACCCGAAACTAAAACACTTCTTCAGCAACACGAGAGCATTAACCAAATTCTCTTCTCTGCAACATGCAGGTATCAAAATATTGAAAATTACATCATTGGGCTCCTCCATGTCATTCATCGTAACTCGTCGACCTCTCAACCTTTCCATTCCTGCAAAGTGCAAGGATCAATGTTTTATAAATCACAGTACTCGGATTTATACCCGGAGATTGCACAACTTGCAAGAGTTTAAAACCATTACCAATCCTATTAGTCAAGCAAAGACCCATCATTAGAATCCCATAAGTGTAGTCTTCACCTTTAACACCGCTTGTCATCATCTTCTTCCTCTAAATTCTCTAGCCAAATCAATATCTTCCTTGACAAGAACATTAAGAATGGGAATGTATATTTTCAAAGATAGGGTCATATTAAATCTTGAAACCCAATCAAGAACTTTGGTAACTTATTTAATCATGCAGGCTCGGCCAAGAGCGCGTATAATTGTAACGAAAATAGTTTCTTCTGGGGGTGATTGAATTGGGTGGGCCATTTCATCGAGCATTTCCTTGACAGTATCGAAACGACAAAAAGTGCGTGACTTGTAAACCAAAGCACGATAGGTAGATTGAGAATAGCTGAAAATTGGGATTTTTGAGGCCCATTTGAATGTTTGGGGAGCTTGGGAGGTTGATTTTTGATCTAAAATTGAGAAGGGAATGTGTTCGAGAGTTGGCCCTGAGAGGGATGGTGATGACGATGATGCTGATGCCGAGGAGATGGACTTTGAATGCAAGCTGAGAAGCGATCTTAGAGGAGAAATAGCTGAAAGTATTATAAGCTTTGAAGGGTGGAATCCTAAGCATTGAGAGAGCGCTTTGGTTTGGTGTTAGTAACTGAGGCTCTGCCCACTGGTTTGACTGTTATTTTCTCCCGCGTTCAGTTATTTGTGCCCATCCCGACTTCTTAAAGGTTACAAGACTATGGCTTAGCTTCGGTCTTCAACTGTCTGAGATTGCCTACGTTTCATTCTTTCCTCTAATGAATAAATTGGACACCAGTAATTGGCTAGCTTGACTATAATTGGGTCGCGTGCCTGCAACTAGTTTCAGCTGCCCCTTTGATCAATATAGAGCTCTTGCCATCCTTACCCACCATTATATTTCGGGAACTTGTCCTCTTCTCTTTCTGGTTCTCTATGGAATTGCTCACATGGCACAAGTCATTAAAAAAAAAAAAAAAAAATCTTGGAGCAACTCCAAGGCGGCAAGAGAAGATGCCAGGGAGGTGGTTTGGTCTTACCTGTATCGCAGCCTCAGTTTGAGCTCCATATATTAGCTAATTCCATGTTTGACCGCAGATGAATCTTTTGTAACTAGTCAGCAGGCAATTATATAGGCATAGAGAATCAGAAATAGGTACATTCCTGAGGTCCATGAAATGAAAGTCTCTGGTGCTCGCAAAAAGGAAGTTCTCATTTACTAATTGTCATAAAGTATTAC
Source organism: Swietenia macrophylla (assembly GCA_032401905.1). Lineage (NCBI taxonomy): Eukaryota > Viridiplantae > Streptophyta > Magnoliopsida > Sapindales > Meliaceae > Swietenia > Swietenia macrophylla. The sequence continues at coordinate 147,902 of CP135586.1, read as the reverse complement.
TTTGCTGGGCCTGAGCAAATAAAAAATAAATAAATAGCAAATAAAAGACACAGAACAAATATTAAACCAGCTCAATTCAGGATAAATATTTTCTGCTATGAATCTGAATGCAATCTATTTGGTTTACATGATAATCCCACCATCCTGGCAATTAATCAACTTTTATACCAGCACTACTGCACTAGCTTATGCTTGATATGGGTATAGGCGAATGCATTTCCATAGTCATGCCAGAGGCGACTGCTAGACCAAGGAAAATAGAGAAGGAAAAACCAAAAATCACTATAGCTCGTTGATGGTTGACAAAAATATAATGCGGGAAAATTCTTGTTACAAAGCAACAAAAGGATGATTCCACAAGTAGCAAACAACAAAATGAACTAGTGCCATCAACTAAAGCTCAGGATGGTGTAGGAAATGAGACCGTAGATAAGATTCTAGAAAGAATCCAAATCTGCAATCCTGAACTAAAGAATTACAAGTCAAATGATAATTCTCCAAAGCCATCATCAAGCCAAGTAAATGAAACATTTTATCGTCAAGAGAAGCTACAGACCTGCAGAATTTGCTTATAAACTAAGCACAAATCGTTGCAACAACAGACACCAAATATTACAATCCTTATGCAACCTATCATCCAAATAGCTAAAGAGCAGCAACCAAGAACCAGTGCATCGACAAGTTAATCCCCATCTACACTACATCCGAATCATATGCAATCACGTAATCAAGATCACAACTTGCAAAGAACCCATCATTCACCAAACTGACAAATGGAATTCAATATCAAAGCTTAATGCCCAAATCTTCAACAGATCAACATAAGGCAAAGCTTGAGGAAAAAGTAAAGCTTATTCATAAAACGGTGTACCATACATTAAAAACTAACAAAAACAAACAAGTACAGGCTTTTAACAGATTCTTCTTCATATAAATTCTCAAATCAAGGAAGTTTTTTTTTTTCTGAAAATATCTAATCCAACTCCTTGACGACCTTAATCCCCGTAGTATTAGCTGTCCCAATAATCGACCTGCAAATACTCTCCGACGACATATATTGACAGTATGGATCGGACTGCTTTACTTTCGCTCTCTCGTAAATATGTTTGAGTGTCACCGTCGACGCCGTCACGTGCCGAGGTCGGCTGCTTCTTCATAGTGAACTCGAAAGTGTTGTCCTTGAATGCAGTTATCGGGACAGCCATGGGCGTGTCTGGCTCGTACTTTTGAGTGCGGGCGTTGAAATCCTTGCAGAAAGCCATTAAATTGACCTGTACTGATCTAAAGCTGGACCGACTGGTGGAGCCGGACGTGCCCCTCCGGCTGGAACAGTCAGCCGGACCGTGGCTGCAACGGGGCGCCGTGTCAGGATTTCTTTCAGTGTTGACATTGTTATACAGACCGAAGGTTTTGAAGAATCAGCGAAGCAATGCATCGCAGGGTTTATTGACTTGCAACTGAGACTAACTTTTACTTGAGTTGGGCCGGAAGCCCTTAACACTATCACTATAACAAGACATAGTTTATTAATTGCCATACATCGCTTATTTCGTACTATAAATTCTCTGTATATATTACAACTTTGCATTAATATCAAGTGTCAATTCTTGATTACTAAAAATTCAAAAAACATAATCCCTTGGAACAAGTTACGATAGTTTTGTACTTGTGTTACAAAAATGGGAAATTTCGATTCAAAAATATACAAAATAGTTTGTTTCTAGAAGCATTTCTTGTTTGTTTATAAGCCATTCAAAACACCTTTGAGATGATCAAGACCTTCTGCTGATATACTTCTCCTTTTATGAGATTTAGGTATTTCAATCTTTGGAGGAGGGTCTGGGGAGAAGCATACCACAACAACTGTAAGATTATCACATGTGTTGCGCTGAAGTGCTTCTCTGACAAGTGCTTTTGAACACCTTTCAGGATCATTATGTTGCATCAGTTCCTTCCTAACCATTGTAACTGCACATTGGCTACTCATTACATCCCAAAGTCCATCACAACCCAGTATCAAGTACTCATCTTCTACTGTCAGAAGCATTTCTTCAAATTCCGGCTCAGAGCTCAAAGGGCAGCTTGAACCTTTAGAGCCCTTGATATGCCAGTCTCCGAGAGCCCGTGCTACTGACAGTTGGCCATTCAGATAGCCATCGTATATCACACCGCCTAATTTTTCAATTCTTAATCTTTCAGAGGTGACATTTGGTTTGTGGTCTTTAGACAGTTCAATTGCTCTTCCCCGTTTGCCCAATACAGCTCGGGAATCCCCAACATTGGCAATCAGCATGGTCCTGTAAGAGCAAGAGTCAAAACAAAAAACATAAATAAGTTACAGGTAGATGTATGTAAATTATGACTTGTAAGGATCCACACCCGCCCAACATAAGGGCAATCAAAACGGTGGTGCCAGAGGATTTGTCAAGAGACTTAGCATCTGCAATCGCATGATCCGCTCTCACAAAAGCACTTTTAACAGCCTTTTTAGTGCCTGCTGGAAAGTGAGTGTCTTCGACAATAAACTTGAGGATGTTGTTTTTGGTAAATGATGCTGCATCAATGCCACCATGTCCATCAAACACCTGTAGTTGCAAATAAACAAAATCTTAGTGTAAAACCACTGAGAACTCATGGTTTAAGGAACTCTGCACACAAGTGATTAATCACACACATTCGTCATAGTAAAGTCCTAATCGATCATGATGTATAAGGTTGCAGTATTATGCACCATAAATCATCAGCATGTTTATAGCACTTTGAAGAAATCAACATGAAGTTTTATCTAATTACCAAAGCATCTAATCCTAACAGCAAGTGACATACCCCATAAAATGCTCCGGAAGTAGTTAAGCTTGAACTTGAGCCAAAATGTTCCTTAAGATTATCAATGCAGATGTACTCATCTTCCATGTAAGGTTTTGGTCCTTTCTCAGAACAACTTCCTGAACGGAATACAGGTTGAAACTCAGAATAATCAGCTGAAGGAGGCTTCGAGTTCATAATCCCTATAACTGGTTCCTGCAAGAAGGGGGAAAGAAAGAGAGAAAATTAAATGAAATCTGTTCCCAGTACCATGATTCCCATGAAAACAATGCAATCAACTTATCAAAGCATTGTCTTTAAGCTTTTCCAACACCGAGATCCTCGCGCATATATAAACAAAAACATGCATCCAAGAACAAAGGTTAAGCAGAGAGTCAGAGACCAATAATAGATGCAGAGTTTTGGGATCAAATAGATCATGGAGCATTGTCTCATGAACGTCAGAAGATAGCAAAAAATATTGTTGTCAAAGCAACGCTTCATGCAAATACCAAAATTACCATTGCTTTGGGACTCTGCAGATTTTGCCATGACTTATTTCTGTCTAAAGTACGGTGACTTAGTTCTCCATTACCAAGAAGTAGAGAAATCAGTAAACCATATTTTCTAATTTCGAAAAATGAGATTCCTATATTTCTTTAGGTATAGAGTGAAACCAGAAAAACAGAGTTTCTGTTAAAAACAGAGTTTTTGGGAAATGGTATCTCAAACTTGCAGCAAAAAGGTATAACGCAAGATTCTATGAACCTCTTTCTTCCACCCAAAACCAAATATCCAAAAATAAAAATACTAGCTGAAATCATAAAATCAATGCAGTGCTCCAAGTTGACAACTTTTTGAATAAAATAACATAATGCGCACATATCCAGTTATTAAAATAGAAGGAAAATAGTTTCTACTAACCGATTCAGCCAACCAAGCAGAGCTACAGGAATGTCTCATAGCGGAGAGATTTCTTGGAGGTTTCCCAGCATTCGATTGATTCGAATTATCAAAAGTGTCGTCATTTTGATCTTCAATAGAAGACACATTGCCATTGTTACAACATTTATTGTCCAAACTTGTTATCTGTTGTGCTGATAAATCAGTCCCATGAGCCATTTTTCCTTCTAAAGTCCCAGCCATTAGCTTAAATTTCTAGTCCATTTTCAATACAATAAGAAACTAAAACATTGTTAAACAAAGAAAAACGAATGCACATAGCTGAAGTTTCGAAACAACTTAAAAAGAAGCCATTTTTAGACAAACCCACGAATCCACAGCACAAAAGCCAGCTGTAAAAATTGTAAGAAAATTACTTGATCCAAGATTTTCAGACAGATTCACCATTACCCAGAAATCTGCAAGAAACACAGATCACAAAGACCAGTTCCAGGAAGATCACAGCTGCCTAGCGTTGATAAAAGATCAGAGGCAAATCTTAAGAAGAAGAAGAAAGGAATAGACAATATTAAAAAGAGAGGCTAAAACCACAGCATAGTAATAGGGAAGGGAGAACCGTTGAGAGGAGGTAAGAGAAAGAAGAGGTATAAATTGATGGAGGTGACTGGAGATTCCAGGTTTCCCGGTCGCCATTGTAGCGGTTGAGACTAAGAGTTAGATGGGGTACTGACACGTGGAATTTAACATTGTAGATCCGTCCGATTGGCTTCGCTTGTTATTGGGGCCGTTGGATTTAACAGTTTATTTGGTTGATCATGCATTGCATGAACTGTTCCCAATGCATTGTTTTCTTCATATTTAAAATTTTAAATTCCGAATAATTGATTTTGATATATATATATATATATATAAAAACTAGTTTTCCTGTTTTTCCCTCCAATTCTCAGGAATTTCTAAGACAACTTAAAATCTGGTCAAACCATAATGTTATGATGCATGGTATCACATGTGAAATATTTGTACAAGTTTTCTCGTAAATCTCTTTCCTTCAATGATTGATCAGCAGCATCACGTTAAGATTCTATTGCTTTTCATCCACTTGACATAAATCTTTGTCCATTTCTTGAAAAATTCCACCAGGAAAACGAAAGCGTTCACACACAGCAGATCAGAACGGCGATGAACTCATTTAATTTTCTGGTTTGCTTGTTGCCTATAAGTTGTGGTGATCAGCAGTTCAAAAATCTTTATCCATTTCTTGAAAAACTCCACATGAAAACGAAAGCGTTCGACCAAGCAGTTCAGAACAGCAATGAACTCATTTAAGTTCCTCTTGTTCGCTTGTTGCCTATAAGACAGCTGGGTTTCGAGCTAATTTATATGTTGAGCTTGAATCTGTATTTTATCTGTCGCTTGTCTTTGCTGCTTGTGCTGTTCGTTGTGGTTTTCCTGGTATATGTATTGATTTGAATTATAACTGCCGAGTCTTTAGCATATCTTTCGTCTGATCATTTCTCCCATCTGCATTTGGGTAAAATTTTGGAGTTTGTGATGGTGATTAGGAAACTAAACATGACTAAATTTTTGGTATTGGCTTTACTGGTTGTCTTTGTTTTCCTCAACTGGGATTAGTACCAATGTTACAACAATACCGACTGTCTTAAACATTGGGGCCGTTTTCTCTTTCAATTACACCATTGGCAAAGTTGCAAAAGTTGCAATGGAAGCTGCAGTTGAAGATGTAAATTCTAACCCAGCTGTGCTTGGTGGTACCAAGCTGAAGCTAACCACGCAGGACACTAGTTACAGCAGATTTCTCGGCATGGTTGAGGGTATATCCTTCCTTGCACTTTTCCTTTTCAGCCAAGTTACAATACTTAAATTTCTTTATTTAGTTTCTCATTTGTTATCTTTATCAATACTTATATTTTCTGTTACCGTTCGTGTAGTTTCGCATATTGCTAATGGGCTTCGAGTCCCTTTATTATCATTTGCGGCAACAGACCCTACTTTATCTTCACTTCAGTATCCGTTCTTTGTTAGGACAACAAGGAGTGATCTCTTTCAGATGGCTGCAATAGCAGATATTGTGGCTTCCTATGGATGGAGGGACGTAATTGCTATATATGTCGATGATGATCAAGGAAGAATGGTATTGCTTCCTTGGAAGTTAAGCTGGCTGAAAAACGCTGCGAGCTATCACACAAACCGCCTTTGAGCCCTGAAGGAAGCCGGGATGAGATAATGGATATCCTGCTTGCAGTTTCTTTAATGGAGTCTCGAATTCTTGTCGTTCACACTTATGACAGTTGGGGTCTAGGAGTGCTACATATGGTACATCATCTTCAAATGATGGAATCCGGCTACGTGTGGATAGTTACAGACTGGCTATCTAATGTCTTAGATGCTGATGCGCCACTGCCTTCAGGGGCTTTGGAAGACACTCAAGGAGTTCTTGCATTGCGAATATACACACCAGAATCAGCACAAAAGGGAAGGTTTGTCTTAGGTGAAACAATTTCACTAGCAGAAAGATGGCAAATGCCTCGTGTACTTACGGTCTTTATGCCTATGATATAGTTTGGCTTCTGGCTCGTGCAATTGGTGCATTTTTCGGTCAGGGGGGAGACATTTCATTTTCAAAGGATTCCAAATTAGCAGATATACGCTTAGGAAATTTGGGTCTTATTTCTATGAGAACCTTCATTGAAGGAAATCTGTTGCTTCAAAACGTCTTACAGGTTAATATGACTGGGGTAACTGGCCCTATTAAATTTACATCACATAGGAACCTTATCAATCCCGTATACGAAGTCATCAACGTTATCGGGACAGGATCTAGAAGGATTGGTTACTGGTCTAATTACTCTGGCTTATCAGTCGTGCCTCCAGAAGCACTTTACACAAAGCCACCTAATCATTCTGATTCAAGTCAAGATCTACAGAGCGTAATCTGGCCTGGACAAACAACACAAAAGCCTCGGGGTTGGTTTTTTGCAAACAATGGAAGGCATTTGAGAATTGGGGTTCCAAATCGGGGAATTTATTCCATGTTTGTCTCTCAAGTGCAAGGCACTGATAAGTTCAGTGGACACTGCATTGATGTGTTTACCGCTGCTTTAGAACTGGTGCCTTATGCTGTCCCATGTAAACTACTTCCACTTGGAGATGGCCAGAGAAACCCCGAAAGTGTCGATCTTCTTCGTTTGATCACAAAAATGTGCGTATTATATATGTTTTATGGTAAATTGGCACCATCCTATGGTAAATATTGTAAACTTTTATGAGAATTATTGGCCACTTCTTTCGCTCAACGTTAGTTCCTAGACAAAAACATACACAAGTAGTTACACAGATTTAAGTTCTTTTACCGCATTCATAGATTTGAAAATTGTCATGTAGGAAAACTAGATGAATGCATGGTTAGATTTGTATTACCTTTATTTTTATTCTTCTTCTAAATCCTCCAACAGCTACGATTTGTGCTTTACTCTGCAGGTTTAGCTTTTCAACATTGCTCTTTACTCATAGTAAGTGAAATGAGGGTGGTTTAGAGTATGTAATATACTTTTCAGGTATGCAAGCTGTTTGTTCCTATCGAAATAACCATGTTGTTTCTTGTTCTGATTTACGTAGGAGAAAAACCAATTAGCCCCCTTAGTCTGATCATATGGCTATTTGTTACAGTATTACTTACTTCAAGCTACACTGCTAGTCTGACCTCAATTGGTACAGTTGAACAGCTTTCTTCATCTGTTAAAGATATCCAAACTTTGATAACAAGCAATTACCCCATTGGCTACCAAAGTGGTTCATTTTCTGCAAAATATTTAACTGATAAACTCAACATAGATAAATCAAGACTTGTTCCTCTTAGCTCGGAAGAAGAGTACGAGAGGGCCCTAAAGGATGGTCCCGAGAAGGGCGGTGTCGCTGCAGTGGTTGATGAACGTCCATATATGGAGGTCTTCCTCTCAACACGGTGTGAATTCAGTATCTCTTCTTCGATGCTACTATTCTAAAACATAGTTTTCATGCATAAATGTGATCTTATTGTGTATGCATGCATAACTTTTGGGCAAGAAAAACAGAGTATACTCGCAGTTTATTTGCTTATTTGACTACATTAATCATGATTGGATGATGACAATCTGCTTTTTTCTATATCCTCTCTTTTCAACACTAATAGTGGCTGAGATTGAGATTGAGACATAAATAGTGTTCAACTTTCTAAAGGAAGGGGTAAGCAAAAGCCGCTCCAAGAAAAGAAAAATGGAGAGGTCATCATAAATCTGTGGATGAAGACGTAAACAGATGTGACGAAGGGAAGGCTAATTAGTTACATCGGAGACCTTTCGTCATTTTCATTTCTTCCTGATTTCAAATTTTCCAATCATATGTGGCTTTGCACAGTTGCAAATGGAACTATGCTGGCAAATGTAAATGAAAGCATACCAACTTGGGCAATGTCAATGATTTTATAATATTGCAGAGCATTTTCTTGTCATCTTCAACTGATGCCAAAAACGTAAAAAGATTCTCGCATTGCTCCCTTGAAGATTTAAGGTTTTTAAACATAACAGATGTTAAATTATGTAGTCATAACTGATATTAAACCTGTTAAAAAGTGCAGATGTCGATAATTTACAGGATTTGGGCTGCTAAAGAAGGGACCCAAATACAATTAGAAGACCATAGAAAATGAGGAGAAATATACATCATTCACACGTTACTTGTCTAGATGTAGCTCAAAATTATCCACAGTCAAAATCTAATCGACCGAGATAACCAAAGCCAATCCAGGATGAAAAAAAAATGATGCTATTTACTTGTCTACAGATATGTTCTTTTGCATGACTAATTATTAGATAGGCAAGATGAAACTTAAGAGTGTTTGAGTAAAGATAGACAAATAGAAAGTCTGCATATTTCGGCTTAAAGAAACAGTGTCGAAGTGATTACAACATACAGGAGCTTTCATGCAAGGCAACCCTAGTAACAATTTGTGTGTGTGCAGGGTGGCTGCTGTGGTTGGATATACAGCTCTGCATAGAGTGCAGCAGGTTCAGTTTTTCTGTCACTTCAAGTCACGAGCAAGGCTAAGGTGGCTAGTTCTCCTTTCTGAGGCTGAGTGGCACCATTTCTAACAAAGCAAACATTACAACAAAGAATCTCGGGGAGAAACCTTTTGTAGGTGGTCGATGTGCATTAAGAAAAAGGTAATCTGCTTTTGTAATTGTAACATGGGGTCAAGAAATCTGTTCCCCCTTTTTTGTATTTTATTACAGTTTACGAGAGGTGGGATTTTCACATGTTCTCTAACTGGAAAATTCCACTCAGATCTTTGTCCAGAAACCATAGCTTTCAGCCTTACATTCGTTTTCAGAGTACTTATTGCAACTAGAAAACAAGCTACTTTGCCATTTTTCGTGAAGTAAATTCCTCGAAACACCACCCTTTCTTTCATTTGCACGATTGTTATGCGCCTCTGTTTGTGGCATTTGGTTTTTGTATTGCACGTACTAAACCTGAACAACAGTGACAATTATCACTAGCACAGATGAATGAATTCGACTTCACCACATACATCGAAATTCATATATATTTCAAGTATACGTTTACTATTAAAAATTTAAGATTTAACCACAAAAGAAAATCAAAAAAATTTGAAGAAGTTTATCAAAACAACTCCAAATTAGAAAATAAAAGGAAAACAAGATTGAATTCAAGAAAAAAAATTTTCTTTTATAGTATTACTTCCTTAAACTTAATTTCATTTCTAATACATAATAATATCTATTTAAAATATTTTGATAACTAATCATAATAATTATTAATAATGTTAAGTATTTTTTAATTAAAAAATAATTCAATTAATTGAAAAATACTCAACTTTTCTTAACTGAATTTAATTAACAAAACTAATTGAATTTATTTAATGATATGAATCACAATCACATTTACAACCTTGATCACATTGTTAAAACTTCTGCTTCCTTTTCTTTTCCCTCCAAGCAGCTCAGGTTCAAATAATATGCCAACGGTCTTGTTTTCTTCCATGGCTCAAATATACTGCTGCTGATGTTCCGCGAGTTATATCAAGCTTCCCACGATTGCTTTTCCTTGTCGCCTTCGGTCAGCTCTTAGTTTCTTCTTCTGAGAAGGGAATTTGTCTGCTGTTGTTTACTTTGTTCGTCCTATAACTATTTACCCATTTGCATGTTTTATGCTGCGTGGATGTGTCTTCCTGTTTTTCTTTCTCCCTGAACGATCTTGTGAGGTTTTGGCGCATTTAGAACGCCACTATCTGGGATTTGGCTTATGATGTCATAGTTATACTGTTTCTGTTTCTGTTTCTGAATATCATATTTAGATCTGGATGCTCTTATTTTGTTTTCTCTGTTTCTTCAGTCCACATATTTGTCTTTTACTAGTCCGGGCTTCATACTATTGGATAAATTAGCATGCATATGCTCTGCTTGCTTACATTCATGTTCCCGTTATTTTCCGAATAAAAGATCTTTTCGGAATTTCTGTGTTTTTAATTGGGACTCTCAACTATGTAGTCCATTGTCAAATAGGTTTTTTAGACGAGAGCAAGGTAAATCAGGGGTGAGTTAACTGTTGATTACGCAAGTCACCAATGAAATTATCTTGGCTTCTGATGTTAATAATTTTCGACCACGAGTTGTTTCGACGTTGGATTGCTGCGCATACTTCTGCAAGACCTCATGTTGTCAATTTTGGGGCAGTTCTTTCATTCAAAACCGCTGTTGGCAAGGTTGCAAAAGTTGCAATAGAAGCTGCTACAGAAGATGTGAGTTCTGATCCAACAGCTCTTGGCAGAACTAAGCTGAATCTTGCAATGCAGGATAGCAATCACAGAGGATTTCTTGCCATTGCTGAGGGTATATCCTTCGTTATACTTAATTAGTTTTGTTTGCATAGCATACAAATTAGTGAATTGCTAACATTTACTATGTTATATGGTTCGGCATTTTTTATTTTTCTGCTTTATATAGCCTTACACTTCATGGAAGGAGAAACAGTGGCAATAATTGGCCCCCAGGATTCTGTGACAGCTCATGCAATATCTCATGTTGCAAATGAGCTTCAAGTTCCTCTCGTGTCTTTCTCCACAACAGCCTACTTTGTCTTCACTTCAGTTCCCATACTTTGTCAGGACTACCCCGAGTGATGTATATCAGGTGGCTGCGATAGCAGAAATTGTAAATCACTGTGGATGGAGAGAAGTAGCAGCAATCTATGGCGATGATGATGAGGGAAGAAATGGGATTTCTGCATTAGGAGAAAAGCTTGCTGAAAAATGTTGTAGGATATCTGTCAAAGCGCCTTTGTGCCCCGAAGCTACCAAGAATGAAATCACCGCCTTACCGGTTAACGTAGCTTTAGCTGAGTCCCGGATTCTTCTTGTTCGCACTCATGCCAATTGGGGTCTATCAAGTTTAATATGACTGTTACTGCCGGCCCTCTCAAGTTTAATCCAGATGGGGATCTTATGAATCCTGCATCTGAAGTCATAAATTTGATTGGCAAGGATATAGGAGGATTGGTTATTGGTCTAATTATTCCTGCCTATCATTGTGCCTCCGGAAACACCGTACTAAAAGCTGCCTAATTGTTCCATCTCAAATCAAAGGCTATATACATTGTCAGTTGGCCTGAACAAACCATACAGAAGCCCCGTGGCTGGGTTTTTCCCAAATAATGGAAGGTATTTGAGAGTTGGAGTGCCAAATCTGGTCAGTTTTCACGAATTTGTCTCCTTGAAAGGAAATGATATGATCACTGGCTTCTGGATGTATCCACTGCTGCTGTTAACTTATTGCCATATGCTGTCCTATAGAAATTAGCCTTATTTGGGGATGGCCGTAATAACCCAAGTAGTACTGAGCTTGTCCGTTTGATCACAGCTGGTGTGAGTATTAACGAACAAACCTCTTTTAAGAATTTGAAAATTTTAGTACCTGTTTTCTGATCATCTATATTTCGTGTTCCAAATAGTTCTATGATTCAGCAGTAAGTGGGGCAATAATCATTAACTGAACAAAAATGGTTGAAAATTAAGTTTTTATTATTATAAAATAATTTAAAAAATTAAAAATTTTGTGAAAATAGTTTAAAAATGAATTTTTTTTCATTGTATTAAATTTTTTTAATTTTAATTTTATTTTTAATATAAAATAATAATTATTTAAAATATTTTAATAATTAATTATAATTATTATTAATAATTTTAATTATTTGTAATTAAAAAATAAATAATTAAAGTGATCGAATTCAAGATTAGTTAATTTTCCCTCCGTTTCTTGTCCCAGCTCCCGAAACTAACCACTTAATAATTTGAATCCCGTCCACAAAAATGGTGGACTTCACTCGGCCATGTATAAAGTCAGGACTAGTTGTGTTTGCCCAGTTACGAAAGTTCCAATGCTTGGGTATTTTTTAGGCCCCTTAATCCATTGATGTGGAGTGTCACCGCAGTCTTTTCCTTCGCTGAGGACAAATGATGAATGCAGAGGAACACCTAAGAGGCAATTTGTCACTATTTTCTGGTGAGTACAAGGAAATGAGACCTTCACTCCATTATAACTAAAATTTTCATTCGCAGGTTTAGCTTTTCAACAATGTTCTTCGCGCACAGTAAGCTGAACGACGCTATAATTTTCTTGCATTTTCTGACTAGTATTTTGTCATTAGACTGATGGAAGTTACTTATTTTAGGGTTCTTATGCAGAAGAAAAAATTGTCAGCACACTGGGTCGTCTAGTGCTAATCATATGGCTGTTTGTAGATTCTGTAATAACCTTCAGCTACAGTGCTAGCTTGACTTCAATTCTTACGGTGCGACAACTTTCTTCTCCCATCAAAGGAATTGATAGTTTAAGATCAACCTATGACCCGATTGGTTATCAGCAGGACTCATTAGCAAGAAACTACTTAGTCGATGACCACGCAGGGGTGGTGTCACGGCTGTGGTTGATGACCGTGCATAGGCGGAGCTCCTCCTCTCAACCAGATGTGAATTCAGTATTGTAGGACAAGAGTTCACTAAAAATGGCTGGGGATTTGTAAGTATCTTTACATCATTCTCTAGTATAGAATCATTCTTTGCTCTTATAACTGATGCATTCATCTATGGTATCAGGCCTTTCCTCGAAACTCGCCTTTAGCTGTTGACATGTCGACCGCCATATTGAAGCTGTCAGAGAATGGGGATCTTCAGCGGATTCATGATAAATGACTTTTGAGAAGTGTTTGTAGTTCACAAGCTGCGAAGTTAGATGTTGATCGACTTCAGCTCAAAAGCTTCTGGGGTCATTACGTTCTCTGTAGATTAGCATGCTTGCTTGCTCTCTTCATATATGTGATGCAGATTGTGGCCAATTCAGCTCCATTACCCCGAGGATGAAGAATCCAATGGTCGAAGCTCACGTTCTGCACGCCTTCAGACATTTCTTTCGTTTGTTAGTGAAAAAGAAGTAACAAGCCGGTCCAAGAGAAGGCATGCAGAAGCAACTTCCTACAGCAGTGAAGATTGAAGTTTTGAGCAACTCCAATAGGAAAAATATTGAAAAACTGTCTTCAATCTCAAGACTTGGTGCAGTTTGAGATTAAGCTTTAAGCTTCGCGCGGTTACGAAACCTTAACCAGGTGCTTGTAGATCAGGGAAAAGCAGAAGTTTTCTTTCTGGGATAAGAAAGAAGAAAGCCGGACCGATAAACGAACTGGGTTGTATTCTTAAATATGGACTGGGACTGGTCATGTTTAGAAGCCCAGGCGTGATAGTCATCGTACGTCTTCAATTTCTACATGCCCTGGCTTTTATGCACTAAGAAAGAGTTATACCTTACTCAGGAAGGGGTGTAATTAGAATTTTGGTGGGGATTATAGAAACACTTTCCGCGAACATAGAATTCCTCGACTTTAAGCAAGCGGCGGCAGTAGTAGCAACGACGACTGAACAAGAAGAACACTAACGTTCTGCAAAGTTCGGGCAGGCACAGCTTAATTCTGAAAGAATTTTCGGAAGAAAAGAAAAGATGTTAAAGAGCAACGTATTCAACAAGAAGACGAGAAATAACAAAATAAAGAAGGAAGTAAGAGAAGTCTATCTCAGAGACGACATATGGTGCGGCGCTTCTTCTTGCAAAACCTGCGATTCCTCCGTCGTTCGTTTGACTGCTTCCACGATTCTCGTTGTCGATACTAACGTCGTTCTCAACCAGGTTACGACGTTTCATTTCCTTTCGTTTGCTTTTTGTGTGTGTTTGGATGCAGGGAACTGTTGTTATTGACTGAATTGGTGTCGTTGTTAGATTGATTTGCTGGAGAATCCGGCGATTGATGACGTCGTGGTGCTGTCCGTGGTATTGGATGAAGTTAAGAACAACAACTTATCCGTTTACAATAGAATTAGAGCTCTTTGCAGTAACTCCTTGAGAAAGTTCTATGTCTTCTCTAATAAATTCCATAAGTAAGTTATTTATTATGTTTTTTTTTTTCCAATAATACTAAGATATGGGGCTCCTTTATGGCAGTGTTGCATCATTGTGACATGTTGGGCGATGTTTTTTTTTTTAATTCCTTTGAAAGGTTACACATTTAGTAATGATATAACGTTGCCACATTTGTTTGTACTCGTAGAGTTTGTATCAGTAGTAGTAGTGCTCCTTTTTCTTTTTTTTTTTTTCCTTGGTTTGTTGGTTTTTTATATTCCGTGTTGCTTACTTTCTAGGGATACACATGTAGAGAAGATGGATAAAGAAAGTCCAAATGATTTGAGTGATAGAGGTTTGTTTTCCATGAGGACATTGATTCCACACAATATACTTAATCTCTGCTTTGCTAGCTGTAACTTATGTTTTACTCTTTGGCATGCATTTCTTTGAACTTGTGATTCAGCTATTCGGGTGGCAACTCAGTGGTATCAGAAGCATCTTGGTGATGCAACACGAGTTTTACTTGTAACTAATGACAAGGAAAATAAGAGGAAGGCTACTGAAGAGGGTATATTTGCTGAGACAAGTATGTATAGTATCTTTTTTTTTTTTTTTTCTTTTTTAATGTTCTTACTGGCATCCTGGTCAGTGGCTCATAAACTTTTTGAGATTCCAATAGTGGTTATTAATTATAGCTTTGTCATCATTATTATTGCATGTTGGTGGAACTACATTATGCATTAAGCCTGATGCTGAAAAGTTGTCTTTATTTCAGTTGAGTCATATGTGAAGTCATTGGGTCAACCAAATTTGCTTGATCTGCTTGTCCAACCTGCATCAGAAGATGTAGACATGGAAGATGCTCAAGATTTGATATCTTCAAAGAGGCAAATCATTTATGCAGAGGTAACGATGTTGAATATTTTTCCATTTCTGAGTCATAGGTTTCTTTGGTTATGGGTTTCCTTGAATGGATGACATTTTCTTAGGTTTATTGATCATTGTTGTTCATTCAGCATAAGCCCATGTCTGAGATTACTTCTGGGTTGCGTCGTGGAATATGCCATCAAGGAAAACTTCGAGTTAACCGTTACAATCCATTTGAAGCATATGTTGGAAGTGAAAGTATTGGTGATGAGATAATCATCCATGGAAGAACGAACATGAATAGGGCTTTTGATGGTGACATAGTTGCTGTGGAACTTCTACCTCAAGATCAATGGCAAGAAGAGAAGTCTTTATCTATAGCATATGAAGGTTTGTAACCATTGTGTCCCTGGATCCTCTTATAAGTAACAAGCATGATTAATATGTGATTGATTCCATATGTACGTGGACATATGCTAATCCATGTAGACGTTTCTTCTATAAAATTCAAATTTTATAAGAAAATACTTGAGCATATGAGTTTGTCAGTGCTGTACTTAGGGGTTTCTGTTGCATTTTTCCCGATTCTATCTTAAACTTTACTTGAAAAGAACAGAATTAAAGGATGAAGAAACTTAGAATTTTGAGTATGTGATGATCTCTGTGCTGTAGCCTCTTCAGATAAAACAGCAGGACTGAATAAATGTTTGGTAAGCATTGCTTTGATATTACCTCTCTGCTACGTACTGTGTGGAACTGCAAATATTTCATTGTTGGTGTAATATTTGATTGACCATTCCGCATTAGTGAAATTGAACATTTTGCTCTGTCTACTAGAGTATCTGTCTCATTCTGTCAGTGTATTTTTGCGCAATTTTTGTTATTGAATTGTGTTATTCAATATCTTACTTTCTTGCAGATGATAAGGATGAGGATGATGTCCATCTGGCTCCAAGCAGTGCTGATGATGCTCCTAGAACAACAAATCTTGTCACAGCTGGTGAAGAAAATTCCATTCCAAGTCGTCCATATGGCCGTGTTATTGGTATTATAAAGCGAAACTGGCATTCGTAAGTTGACTCATATCTGTGCTTCTGTATTTGTTTGCAAATATGGTGCTTTTTTTCATTTTTGTTTCCCTAGAGTATATCATGTTATTGCTTCAAACTAGGTAAGAATGAAGTTATGCCTTCAATTCATGTATGACCTTTGAGGGATTCCTTTTTCTTCTATTTTCTTAATTTATTTTTTTTGGCCTGGGTTTTGTTCATATTGGTCCACGACTGCTGTGGTAAAATTTGATCTCTTCAGTTTTCACCCAAATTTGTGCAATGATGCTTCAGTTGCTGTATTATATCCTGCTGTCAATCAGCTTTAGAACTTCATATATATTTTCTTTTGGACCATAGATTTTTAAGCATACAAAATTAAGTTCCAATATCCTTTGGAAGTTGTAATATATAATTTATTTGGATTTGTGAACATTGTCCTGTGCAAGAGTACCTTGTCTCATATATGAGTTATTTATTGCTTTGCACTTTTCTGGTTATGGGCTCTGTTGATAGATGTAATGATTCAATGCAGTTACTGTGGATCTTTGGAGCCGATGCCCATGCCTGCAGGTAGCGGTAGTATTGCCCATGCCTTATTTGTCTCCAAAGATCGCAGAATTCCTAAGATTCGGATTCAAACTCGACAACTTGGGAATCTTCTGGATAAGAGAATAGTTGTGGCAGTTGATTCTTGGGACTGCCAATCTCGTTATCCTTCTGGCCATTATGTGCGGGTCATAGGAGAAATAGGCGATAGAGACACTGAAAGTGAGGTACCTAATAGTGACTTCATCTTTGTGTGTGTGGAGTTTTTTTAATGGGGACAGAAATTACTGAAGCAGTAAAACTTGAGATGGAAATGATGTTAATTGTTTTGTGGCTGTTGCAGATGGTCCTAATGGATAACGATATAGATGCAAGGCCATTTTCTACTCAAGTTTTGGCATGCTTGCCACCATTGCCATGGTCAGTGTCTTCTGAAGATTTGGCCAATCCTATCAGGCTTGATTTACGAGACCTGCGGATCTTTAGTGTAGATCCTCCAGGTGTGCGACTAATGGATGTATACATCATGCATATTTCCTTGTGGTTGTACACATCATGCATATTGTTTTACTCTCTCTCTCTCTCTCTCTCTCTCTCTCTGTCTTTCTCTCTACTTTGGCAATAAACAAAATAGCAGATTTTAAAGGATTAAGATTTTGATTTTCTTTGGTCTATACCGTGTTCTTGATTTTGGACAAATATTGGGTCTGTATCACTTTCAACTTGTCTATGGATTTTTGTGTTTCTGGTTATTACAGGGTGCAAGGATATTGATGATGCACTACATTGTACAGCTCTCGCCAATGGAAATTTTGAAGTTGGGGTTCGTATCCTTCAGATTTTTGACTCTCAATCATGCTGAAAATATGGATGTCAAAGTAACTGAAATTCAAATTTGATTTGTGAAATTTATTGCTTTGTAGAGGTTCATAATGTTGTCGTCGTACAATTTTTCTTGTCAGCACATCCCTTTGCCCTGATCCTCTCTTCCCACTAGCAACCTCTTTTTTCAGCATCTTGTGATTGTATCTGTTTCAAATGTTTGACAGCCTTATCTATCTGAAAACCCACTTTATTGTCTTTCAGGTGCCCCATGTTTTTTATTTCTGAAATTTTTATGGTCTGCAATATCATACCACGAAAGTGGTTTAAATTTGAAGATGTTTCCTTGTATCATACCATGTTATCTGAAATTTTGTCATCCATTCAACACTAATGATTCTCATAATTTGCAGGTCATGAAAATGTTTCCTTGTATTAGAAATTTGTTAGATTTGGCCCATACAATTTTATCAACATTCTTGCTTTAAGAGAACAAATAAAGTTTCAACATTTTTCTTTAATGGCATTAAATCAGATATTGCTGATGTAACAAATTTTGTTCATCCTGGTACTCCACTTGATGATGAGGCCTCAAAAAGGGGCACATCTGTCTACCTTGTCGAGCGCCGAATAGACATGCTTCCTAAACCTCTGACAGAAGGTAATTGGTTTTATGTGTTTTTGTCTGCTTAGATATTATCAAGTTTGTTTTTCGTGTAGGTACATGAGTCCCAAATATTATTTTGTGGAACTTGCGGTTTTCATTTTCTTCTTTCACACTAAAGCACGTTGAGTAATTAATTTTGCTTGCAGATATATGTTCACTTCGAGCTGATGTAGAAAGGCTGGCCTTCTCTGTTATTTGGGTAAGTGTTCCTTTAGCATTAATCATATCACAGTCTCATTTGGCAATTGAGGGCTCTCTTCTCTTTGCACTTCTAGCTAGGCATAAACTACCTATGCGGTCTTTGTGTGTGTATTATATAAAAATTTTTAAATAATCAACATTGTTTCCGATTTCTCTGAAGTCAAATGTCCTTTTTCTTTTATTTTGCAAAGATTATTTATGACTAACTTGAGAATTGTGCATTATTATATGGTCTTCCATGCAAATAGCACTCAAAAACATGCTTGTTGATTGATTATGTCTTGCCATATATTTGGATTCTTACTTGAAGAAATTATTACAATATCAGGAAATGACACCTGAAGCAGAGATTATTTCAACCAGATATACAAAAAGTGTTATCAAATCATGTGCAGCATTGTCTTATGTTGAAGCACAGGCGAGGATGGATGATAGGTGCTTTTTCTTACTTGCCTTTGCCCTTCCAAGATATGGTTGAAACTTAGCATATTCTCTTTAGTTATAGTAGTCATGTTTTTTTCCTGAGGCATATATGAATGCTTACAGCATTTAGTTTCTTTTTAAGAATGTTTACATTCTGGTTGAAGCATTCGAAATTATTAGTATTTTTTTGCAGTCGATTCATGGATCCATTAACCACAGATTTGAGAAATATGAATTCATTGGCAAAGGTATGCATGTCTGGAGCTTGCTTTACTTGTTTAATTCATCTGGATTGGCAAAAATTGAATTACTTTGCATTTACTGCTTGGATTACTCTGACAAACATGTTAAATATGATTCTGCAGATATTGAGACAGAAACGCATTGAAAGAGGAGCCTTAACTCTTGCTTCTGCTGAAGTCAAATTTCAAATTGATACAGAGACTCATGACCCTCTTGATATTGGTAAGTCAAATTTCAAATTGATATAGAGACTCATGACCCTCGTGATATTGGTGTGTTGTCTGAATGGCTACCTGTTCATTATGAAGTCCATACTAACTACACATCTATCTATTTCAAGAAGTTCAGGCCCACAGCTGCTTCGTGACCATGATACAGTGTTGTTTCTACTTCCTCTGCTAGGAAGCGTGCCTATGCATCCAACTATACATGTATGACATGTTAGTTCTTTCTTGTCAATTGTGTTTGCAGGAATGTACCAGATTCGAGAAGCAAACCAAATGGTCGAGGAGTTTATGCTTGCTGCTAATGTTTCAGTTGCTGAACAAATCCTCAGACATTTCCCTCTTTGTTCACTTTTAAGGTAAACTGATGGTTTTTCAGTCAATTTTGGTGCATCAATTTTTTTTTAATTAATTTGGAAAGGCTTGCTTGTTATCTATGTATTTGCAAGTGCAGCCATAGAGTACCATTATGACTGATCAAAGAATAATTGACCTTACTTTGCCTTCACTGGTTCCACTGTTGGCAGGCATCTTTGTGATCAGATTATGGGTTTTTGTTTATTAATGAGTAGATACCAGAGAACTAGAACAATTTCTTTGGTTGTTTTTAAGATGTTACTTATTGAACAATGAGCAAAAACATGCATCTTAGCAACCTGATTATAAAATGTTTGGATAGGGGGACTAGCAAATATGGCTTTTTAACTATGTTGTCCTTGGCCAATTCTTCAGTGAATCCAAGTTGTGGGATTTAGATGTGCTTTGAGTCATTGTCATTTGTACAAGGAGGCACACTGTTAGCAGTCAGCAACTTGGAAAAACAATGGCATTTTGATGGTGCCTTGACAGGCATCATTTAGTTTTCCATAAATCAGTAGTATTGGACGCATCCATCACTGCAAATGGCTGTAGATTACATGCTAGATGTAGCCTTTTTCCACTAAATAATGTGACTGTGATAGGACAATGAACTAGTATTTTTGAACCATGTGAAATATTAACTCCTGTGGACGTTGGTTCAATATGTAGGCGCCACCCTTCTCCAACAAAAGAGATGCTTGAAGCTTTGCTGCGTACTGCTGCTGCTGTTGGTATAAACTTGGATGTTTCATCAACAAAAGCACTGGCTGATTCACTTGATTGCGCGGTGGTAAGGCTATTAATATGAGCATGTGTGTTTTTTGCAAATTAGATGCTATCAATCTGGGCTCTGTACTAAGATATACACATTTCTTAGGATCATAATTCTCGGCACATAAATTTCCTTTCCACGTGAAACATTTGAGCTAGTCTCCTACGTTATAAGTTCATGGCCAGTGTATGCATTATAACTTCTCTGGCCTTTTGAGTTTGTTCTGACTTGGTTTTTAACTATTCTATAACCTGTTCCATTTGTTGCCTCTAAGCTGTCAGGTTTCTTAGTTCATCTTATGTGAAAATTATGGTTGTCTGGATACTTGTGGTCCATATTCATTCTCTTTGTCACTCTATTGGCTTTCCTTTTTCTTTTAATTAGAAAGAGAAAATGTTTGCCAGGGTGATGATCCATACTTTAATAAGCTGATTCGGATACTGGCAACTAGGTGCATGGCGCAGGTAATTTCTCTTCTATGATTGAGTGAATGTAAGCACACAATTTGGAAAGCATCTCTGAATTTTGTGCTTTTGGATTGCAAATCAGGCGGTTTATTTCTGTAGTGGGGATCTGACCCTCCCAGAATATCAACATTATGGGCTAGCAGCTCGTCTGTACACTCATTTCACCTCTCCTATAAGAAGATATGCTGGTCAGTAAGAGCACTTATTGTATAGTTTCAAGTTGGTAAATGAGATACTGTAATTTGATTTTGGAACTATCTGTTCTGGCAGATGTTGTTGTACACAGGTTGCTAGCCGCATCTTTAGGGATATACAGGCTCCCACCAATATTCCAAGATAGACCCCAACTTACTAGTATTGCTGATAGTAAGTTTCCTATGCTGTTGAAACTATACTGCCATACCCGTGAAAAGCTTTATGGTCTTCACTTAGCTTGGCCGAAACTAACCTTTTGCACATAGAAAATATTTTATTTGCAGCTGATCTGTACATAACCATGTTTGTGTAGTTGAAACCGAAAATCCTGCCATAAAGTTCCACTGATTTTTCTCTGGTGATAGTCAGAATGTTGTTGCTTTACCTGTGCATTCTTACACCTCCAATTCTAAGAGTCCAATATGTAATATTGGACATACGCAGAATATCAAGTCCAACTTATATGCCTTCTATCATAGAAATTTACTTAATTTCTGGTTTGAAAATTTCTTTTTGTTCTTTGTTGTTGGATTATACGATGCTTCTCTGCTGTCTAAGAATGTTGCTTGTTTGAAACACTTCCCTTCAGATTTGAATTATCGGCTTAGGAATGCCAGGATGGCAAGTCAGGCTTCAGTGGAGCTTCATACTCTCATCTACTTCAGAAAAAGGTATGTATCAGATATTCTCTCCTCTTTCTCCCTCACATGTGCTAATTTTTCTTTTTGATGTAGGCCTACGGACACAGAGGCTAGAATAGTGAGGATCAGATCCAATGGTTTCATTGTCTTTGTGCCCAAGTATGTCCTCTAACCTCTTGCAGGATTGTCTCTTCTTCTCTCTGCCTCTTTAACAACTATAAATATAAATTAGAATATACCAAAGGAGCACACAAACAGTCCAGGAAAAAAATATTAGGAATATTAAGGAGGGAAAGGAAAATTTGTAGAATAACAATTGCAAATATTTGAGCACGCCGTGCTCCTATTAAAACTCTCAGTGTAGAGACTCTCTATCCTAAACTTGATTTTCTATCAGCTACAACTTTTGCTGTTGTATCAAGCTTACTTAAGAATTTTTATCCTAAACTTTGACTGATATTATTGTTGTTTGTGGTTTGTTCATTGTACTAGTGCATGCTTGTAGGAAACAAAGATAGATTCTACAATATTTGATCTTGTTAAGAAAAAAAGTTTAGAAATTATATGCTGCAATATCTTTTATTAAACTCTGTAAATGTAAGTGGAATTGACATCGATGATTTTGCTTTCAAGGTTTGGCATAGAAGGACCTGTATACTTAACAGCAAGAGGGCAGAAGGGAAGTGCGGATTGGTACGTAGATGAGCAGCAGCAGAAGATTGTGAAGATGGATGGTAGCCTCTCTTACGTTATTCTACAGAAATTGAAGATTCACATGGAGGTTGTGGAACCCCAGCCGAACCGTCCAAAACTCCAACTTACTCTCATTTAGAGATTATGTTATTATCTTGCCCTGCATCTATGTTGTATCTGTATTCTGTGTTGATTATTATGAATTGGAAGATGGAGTGCTGTAAGATAGTGAACAAGTATTGTATCACAAAAATTATAATACAACATAAATATTTATTTGTTCTTATTTATATTCCAGTTAATCCTTCTTTAATATTTACACTGAAAGCAATAATGTTGTTAATAAATCAAAATCAAAATCAAGATTAAAGAAAGAATGAATTATAACTTTTTTTTTTGGTCTTTTGGGTACATATAATATATCATGTGTATTCTATTTGCTACCAAAAATCTTCACTTGGCAACATACACACAGTGTACAAACCAACAATAGAATGCCATTACAGGGATTTGTATATTGAAAACACTGTTTGTATAGCTGTTTACCCTGCCTGCTGCTGCTGCTGATGATCTCCAATTTCCAGCATGGCTGCTGCTAAAACTGAAGGTTTTAGGACAAGATCCACATGTAAACCATAGACCAAGCAGTTAGTGCAAGAGCTGCAGCCAAATATGTCCATAAGAAGAGAACAGAGCATTCCTCTTGAGCCACATTAAATAGTTGTGTCATGGTACCTGTAAAATCATTTGTGCATTCATTTCAATTCAAATGCAGTTTGAAACTGGGAAATTATCAAAGAAAGACTTTTAGAAAAAAAGGAGAGTGATATTATTTACCAATATTCATGGCAGGTGGAAGAGTAAACTGAACCATCAACACATAGTGGTATAAAGGATCTGATGGAAGAAAACCAAGACTGGCAGCAGCTTTGACAACCCATATACCAATTGCGGGTAGTACTAGAAATCGAACACAAACTACCGCGACTATGATCAATGGTTTCAATGTTGAAGACCTTAAACCTAACACATATTAGCAACCTCTAAGATTCTGTTTACTTGGAATTGGTTTTATATAGAACTAGAAAGCTAACGGTTGTTTTTATTTTGTTTTTCCCACCTTGAATTAGGTTGCCTCCAAGTATAAGTGTGATACATGGAATTGTTCCATCCCTGCCAAGTGTTGCAAGTACTTCACACTTTCAGCTTCTCAAAATAATCGCAGCAAAACAACAAGAAACAGAGTAGTAATGTATAAATCGTACCCAAGTATTTTAATGGAGTCTTGGATCACCCTCAAGGGAGCACTGTCTCCAATTATAAGATTTCTCAGCCACACAACAGCTCCAAAGATGAATCCCACTATCTGTCAATAGACAGATAAGTAAATTTGTGTTACATGAATGTTTTCTTTTCTTTTCATATCTTTTTTTGGTGCTTTTGAACCCTGTATTATTTATGTGGTGAAATGCTGAAAGTACTCACGGCAGCAAGTGTAGGAGGTGCCAGTAGCTCCTCCAAAATCTGGTGAAGGAATTCAAGTAATTTGCCCCAGAATGATTGCTTTCCATTTTGCAAATGGCTGGTTGATACTTGGGTCTGCGTTGAATGTTCAGCCAAATGTCAATAGTGCTAAAAACTCAGCTTTCATTTTGAAGTGAAAATTTGTCATGCAGTTGTCCAAATTTTGGTGTTAAGCAAATGGAACTCACACTTTGGCTTTCTGGATCGTTTTGAGACTTGGTTGATGACACAACTACGGAAACTTGTTCTTGATTATCTCCCTTGAGAAGTTGAGTTTCAGCAGTGGCATCAAAATCTTTATTGGCTTCTTTGGAGATTTCTTCAGCTGCTTGAAGTGCTTTAAATTTGACAGATGATATTTTTATAAGCTGGTAACTATAAGTCCATATGAAGAATCCACCAAGCTGTTTTATAAGAAAGGCATGAAAATCACATTTCGGATAAAGAAAGAATCCTAATACAATTCTGAAAAAGGGGAAAAATTGCATTACCGCCATGGAAAAAGATGCGTACGAGAGTCCCATTGTGCTGCAAATATCGTGATTACCAAACGGGCTTCCTTCCTCATTACAGATTGCAGGGACAATTATAAGAAGAAGATTACCCAAATTCCCTGGAATTTAAATGCAGGATAAGCAGAACTGGAATTTTCAGTAGTGGGATACGGAGCAAATTAAGCTTGGAAATAGTATTAAACACAAACAAATTTACCTGATGAACAAGTAGCAATGATCAGACCATCCAGATGAGACTTGGGTCGAAGTATTTTGACAACAATCCATCCAAGAATTCCTCCAATCAAGAAAGTAAACGCGATGTTTACAGGCATAAACCACCTGAAAGAGATGATTCAAGAAAGTAAACGGAGTTTAATTAAAAATAAAAAAGAAAAGAAAAGAAATTATAAAAAAAATGCTTAAAGGAAGCTCTAACCATGAAATTATGTCATCAAGTGTTACAGTCTTTGCTAGATTTGCAAACATCAAGGACGGTGTAAAAACAACGAATACAATCTGCATTAGCAAAAATAAAATCAAGAAAATACTTTGGTAAAGTAATTAATTATTACTTAAAAAGTTGTCGAAAATGAGCTTACCTTGTTCAAGGATCTTCTGGCGTCGGCCGTTAAAAGATTGCAGTATTCAGTAGCCATGAAAGCTCCCAAAATGCTGATTAGCAGGACTTGTATAATTGGCATTGAAGCCACTTGAAACAATGTCCAGAAACCCATTTTTCTTTGTTTCAAAACAAGTTGAATGAATATGTTTCTGTTTTTCCTTCTTCTTCTTCTTCTTCTTCTTCTTGATGAAGAATTAATCGTTGTACCAAACGTTCCCTTAGCTATGTTCTACAAGAAAAGGGAAATCCTGGAAAACAGAGAGCCAAAAAAACAAAATGAAATAGAGGAAATTGTATGAAAACTCAGTAAAGGAAAAATGTGAAAGGGAATTAAATGGCGTGCGAGTGTAAAGTTCAAAACTGAAGAAGGAAATAACCTTGAAGGTACCGGTTACTTGTCCTTATATGCCATGACAAGCTGCTTAATTTGTACAATAAACCACTTGTGTTTATGTCATAAATTTCATGATTCAAACAATTTACAACTTTTTGCTATCTGTTCATCAAATTGCTCAAATATATTAGATCCAGGGGCAAGGGCATATACAGGCAAAACACATCCATTGTGTCCATGCATGCATGAAACCAGGATAGTTTTGTGGCTGTAAGTTTTGCCGGACTTGGATGCTTTATAATTGATGAACACTTATTCCGAAGCAGATCAGTCAAATCGCTCAAATGGCACCCAATCATTCATTTCCATGCCATGCACAATTTGTCATAGGTACATATAAATACATGAAAAATATCACGACTTAGATTATTGCTTAGATCTGAATCTGATCTGCCGTATAATATTTGGTTCAAGTTTGATAAAAATGAATTTGTTTGTTGATTTTTGCAAAAATAAAAGAAATTCTAGCAACAAGATGCGGAACATTATTCAGAAGTGAATCTCCAAAAAGGCGGAAAAAGTGATTTGTGATAGTAACAAGACCAACAGCAACTAATAAATACAAGTTCACAAAAGTAGACCCACCAAGAACTACAACATGGAAGCCAAATAAATTGCAATGTAGCAAGGAAATGACAAAGGAAACCTCGTGAAAAATGTCCAAACAGTGCATTAATTAGTAGCACTTTTCTTCTATAAGCAACCACAACTCAAATCATGCTACCCATACAAAATTAAGTTTAATTGGACATAATCGAGATTAATTAGTTTTTTAAGTGCTTTTGGCGAGAGAAGTAGAGAGGTGGAATACGGTACGTAAAACTAATAGAATATGCCAAGTCTAAATAATCTTCAGCTGGAGCTGGATAATAGATATTACTCAATTCCCATGTAATGTAACGTATTAGGAGGGGTACTGTACAAATACGGCTACAGAGATGCGGAAAAACACGACTCTGTCTCGTTCTTGCGGATGAACACGTACAGAAGAAGAAAGCCATGGTAACGAAGAACAGCATTAACGTAACGGTTTGTATGAAGGAAGAGAGAAACAGTCGTGTTCTTCGAATCTAATATGCATGGAAAGGTACACGAAAGCAAAGAGAGTTATGAAAAAGAGAGAAGAGAAGCAATCCTTCAGCCATGGCAAATTAAGATGAAGATTACTATGACATGAGAATTGGCTTCGGCTTTATATATTCAGTACCACCGCTTGAAAACTTTTTAAGGCAAGAATAGGGTCCAATTGATCTCTTATCTTTTATATATATATATATATATAGATAGATAGATAGAAAGAAAAACAAAAGAAAGAAAGGTAGTCTGCTGACCATCCATTATTCAACTACCAACTCCATTAGGGTAAATTTAATTTTATCAAATTACAAGTCAACTACTGGAGCTAGCAAGGTCTTCTAAGACACCCTACTACTAGGATTTGTAAGGATTTTTACTGGAATAGGATTCTCTTCTTATTTGAATTTCATTCAGGTTGATATTTGAATGGAGTTGAAGTAAATTTTTAGGTTGAATTTCAATTCAACTTATTTACTAACAATTTTGATTGATTTAAAAAGAAAAAAAAAAGTCATAATTATTGGATATAATTCCATGAAAATCAAATAGAGGTCCAGGAATATTGAAAGTTGTCGACCTTGACCTGGCAAATACTAACTTTGACTGAAAATTTTACAGTTGCAAATTTATAATAATTAATTTCCATTAAAAAATTATTATTAAATCCTTAACACACTTTGGCAAATGCAATCCTTTGGTAATAGAGATTTGAGAGGTTTTAAGTCATGGTTAGAAGTTTGGTGAATTGGTTTGCATGCATGATTACGTACTAAGAAATCGGTGCCAAATTTCGAATTTGTGACTCTTAACAACACCAAGAGTTTGGTATTTTGAAAATTATGAGTCGTATTTAGGTTGGTATCAAACTTTACCCTAAATGTTATTGGATTTGAACAATCTGATTAATGGTAGTAAGGGGCGTGTGGGACACTCTCTGGTTAATGATTTGTTATTTATGGCTATTCAGTCCACATGCAATTCTTGGAGTCATCTCCATCAAACCTTATAATTCCACTACTAGCAGACAAAGACGATAATATAAAGTCAAGACCATAAAAATGTAAACAAGTGTGCAAATCAAAAGTCTTTGATGGCCCTTCATTGATTAATTACTCATCATCATTCCATTCGATCCAAGTCCTGTATTTTTAACCACGCTGTCATTGGTTCGCTCATCTCTAAGGTTCATGCATGGATTCTCAATGAGTCAATATCATACACTACTAACTTGGGTACATGCATGCATATTCTCTGAAATAACACACTGGTTTTTCTTCCCAGCTGTTAGTAAAGAAGATGCATCCAAATTGATGCAAAAGAATCTTCAAATTGCGTTCACTTTTGTTTATTTATTTATTGTCCGGAATCAACATTTTAAATGCATAGATAGGATTGAAGATAAGAGGAGATGATGATGATGATAAAGGTGATGGGTGGGTTAGCATTCATGTGGGTAGGCAGTTAAT
Organism: Swietenia macrophylla; assembly: GCA_032401905.1. Lineage (NCBI taxonomy): Eukaryota > Viridiplantae > Streptophyta > Magnoliopsida > Sapindales > Meliaceae > Swietenia > Swietenia macrophylla. The sequence continues at coordinate 119,978 of CP135586.1, read as the reverse complement.
TAAGTATTGCTATCAACATGGAGACAATACAGTCGATTTCAATTTGGAGCAGGCAAATTGATCCGAGCAGAAGCGCCCCACAAAACAGTATAAACCCATTATTGAAGGAATGTCATATTCTTCAAAACGATCATCAGATACCACCTTCCCCATAATCTGATGAATTCTGAAGAGTGATTGATGTTTGTGCGTTTTCAATTATTGTTGCAGTATTGCACGTCTTTTATGAGTTGATTGGGATTCTGTGGCCAACATTTCTGAATCAAATGGTAAAGATGGTCGATCTAGTTCTATTATTTGCTTGAATTATTTGAAACACTCATCTAACTTACGGTAATTCTAAGTATGTTTTTGCTGCTGGCCTGGCGGTAGTAAATTATATACGTACTCTTGAATTGTTGATTTAATGGAAAGGTTCCCAAGTTGTGATAATTCTGTGTCTTGCCAGGGTTTGAAGTTTGATTTCATTATGGCATACGTAAACAACTTATTTAGATTATTAGTATTTGGTTTATCAAATTGTATGAAGGCTTAAGCCAGCAGGTTGCGACGGCGCGACGCAGCCAAGCAAGTGGCAGTCAAAGTCTGCAGCGATTATTATATTACACTTACTATATTATTGCATGATTCTGGTCCAGTCAATACAAAGATTTTGCCGATCAAACTGGTTGTCATTGTATCTGCATCCTAGCAAATTCATATATAGTTGTTAGCATCCTTTGCGTAATTGACATTTTCCGAAAGCAAGTAGCTAGTTGCAATTCCCAAAGCAAACATATGTACAGAACATTGGGATTATATGAAATGGAAGAGTAGAAATTTGAAGGCCCTACTCCTGCTTTTTCTACGAGTGCGCATGCACAGGCTTTCATTATTGTGATACTCGCAATTTTACAGTCTCACACACACAGCTCCCCTGTTCTCTCTGCTCACATTTTGTGATTGAATGTAAACTTATTTCACTATAAAATGATGGTCAGCCCAGGCCCAGCCCCATAGAAATTGTTGTAACAGTGAAGAAGATGAGAACATACATGAAATTATGCAAACATGCGTCTCGATCATGTCATGTGCATGCAAGCATATATACTTCATACCACACACGGGGAGAGAATAAAGTTATACACACACACTTCTGTTTTTATTTTCTTCTGCTGTATTAATATTACATGTAGGTGGTAATATATATATATATATATACACTTCATTTTGGTGCACTATTTGCGTGCAATATCATCAGCAGATATATCGTCCATGGCAGAATTCACGCTGTGCAATATTCTCTCAGTGAGTATTTAATTTACGAGTCTTGTGTTGTCATAACTGATAATACCACACAACAAACAATTGGTGTTCCGGTTCTGAACTTGGAGGGCCCCACTCTTCTGCAGTTTTTGGGGTTCCAGATTGTAAAACTTGGCACGCGGCTAGCTTTGCTGTTTCAGTAATACCAAACTTCGGCCAGCATCAGTTTCTCCGAGGCAAAAGCAGCAGAACCCAATGGAATGCAGATCACAGCCCAAGTGTATTGGGCCAAATTTTTAATTAGGTTCAGAAACCAAATGGGATGCAAATCATAGCCCAATTTTTATTGGGGAAAGTGAAACAGTGATCTGGTGAGAACCTTTCGCTTGACTCTTCCATCCATTCTCTGGAAACAAAAAACCCTGATTGACCATCTTTATTTGTACTCTGTTTAATATTATTATACGTTGGAAACCTTGTTTAGTTTGTGTGATTATTGTGAAAAAAAAAAATGAGAATAGCAGGGCAAAGTTCTATTGGTTTCCCAGTGAGGAATACGCCAATTGCACCTCTTCATATTTGTGCTAGCAGTCTTCCATGTTCTGTACAATGTTGTCACCGTTGGTCTTGCAGAGGCTAAAGTATGCCCACTACTATACATTTGTTCTAAATTTTGAACCAAGAAAAATCGTAGAAACCAATTTGGAAAATCAGTTCACCAATGGCAATTGGCATTCTGACGTACTGTATGCAAGATTCAGTGTTTTTTTATTCTCGGCGCATGATGGAAGGAAGGAGGATGTTTTTATTATTATTATTATTATTATTATTATTATTATGGATTCTACAAGTTTCATATTAACTTCCTTTGTTCGTTGCCAAACTGGAGTCTTCACATCACCTGGCCTTGGATGGATTGCAAGATAAGTGTAAATATTTTTACAGGCTGCTTTTCTCAGACAGTTCTTTGCTTCTGTAACAATGGTGGACCATTTAACCATGAGACATGGGATTCATAAATGCAAGTAATCTGCTTTCAGTCCTGCCACAATTTCTGGTGACCATCACCAACCAAGGCGAGATAATACTGGTCCAATAATATTTGGCAATTATAACACCAAATAAACAAGCATAGACATCATGGTGCAAGAGTGCAACTCAAAATAATCTTTTTGTTCTAATATTAAAATGTAGAAAGTTTATCCTAATTGCAGTCGTTAAATAGGAATTAAAAAACATAGTGTGCCAAACAAGCATTAATTAACTAATTAATTAATTGAATAAATGGTATACAGTCTTGACCACATTTAATAATGTATGCATATATTGTTTATCGGAAAGATAATCGTTGTCATAATCTCAATCTGCAGACCTGACCAACCTCACCCTTTCAATTCATCATTATAATTTAATCCAGGACTAATGTCAAACGCACCATACTGCACGTAAACTTCCTCCCGGGGATGATTAAATGGGTGCTCTTCAACTTCTTCAACCTTCTACAGTATAGTTGTTCCAAGAATCAAATTAAACCCTACACATTTTTCTTTTGTTAAAGCTAAAGGATGGTCAAATGTAAAGCCAAGTCGAACAAGAAGGACCAATTCTCTCTTCCTTTGCTTGCAAACATCATCAAGAACAGCAAATGGTCTATTGGAACCACAGTATAAAACTCATCAATTTCTTTAAAGTTTTGTATAATCTATATTTGTTACACCTAAATTGACCATCAAAAAGTTGAAACTTTAATTAATGTTACAAGCGGAGTAGAGCCATGATTCATTCTCGTGCATTGAATTACTAAAGTCAGGAAACGAGAACTTATTTCTGTTCTATATTATTTCTGTTGTTTTCATGACACTCACAGTGGTTTGTCTGCCAACAGAAGAGTGGTCATTCTTCTCCTACCCGTTCCAGATAAAACCTACTGCATCTTCTAGCAAAGAAAGAAAGAAAGAAAGAAAACTACATAAATAAATACGAATACAGCCCAGTTTCACCTAATGACGCCCTTTTGATTTGATTTTAACCATTAATGTAAAAGATTTCATTCACAAACAAATATCAACTTCATCTAATCTATTGGACTGAGTCAATCAACTATGCAATATTAAGATTTTACATGCACATATAATAGGTTGGTCTTTCTGCATGTAATGAAATGGACGACTGGAATCGCATGGCTTGTTTAATTTATTCGTGCACTATAACCACCAACCATTCCCACTATCTGCATTAATATTAATTCGTTCACCCTTGTTGGTTCTCTTCTCTGTTCTTGTTATCTATGTTATATCTGTATTCTTTGCTAACTATGAATTGGAAGATAGGGTGCTGTTAGACAGTGCACAACTATTGTATCACAAAAATTATAATATAATACGAATATTTGTTTATTGATAGTAATAACAATAACAACAAATAATATTCTTTTTTATTTTTCAGTTAATTTTTTTTAAAAAAAAAATGTAATTTAAAGAGACAAAATCTATAAGAAAGGGCCGATCCCTTTCTTATTAGAACCACCCCAACCAAATAGTTTGTTGTTGATTTATTTCATTATACAATTAACATTGGATTAAAATCCCATTTATATATTGAAACACTGTTTGTATAGCTGTTTACCCTTCCTGCTGCTGGTGATAAATCTCTAATTTCCAGCACGGCTGCTGCTAAAGCTGAAGGTTTTGGGACAAGATCCACATGTAAACCATAGACCAAGCAGTCAGTGCAAGAGCTGCAACCAAATATGTCCATAAGAAGAGAACAGAGCATTCCTCTTGAGCCACATCAAACAGTTGTGTCATGGTACCTATAAAATCATTTATGTATTCATTTCAATTTAAATGCTGTCTGAAACCGAGAAATTATCAAAGAAAGACTTCGAAAAAAGGAGAGTGATATTATTTACCAATATTCACGGCTGGTGGAACGGTAAACTGAACCATCAACACATAGTGGTATAAAGGATCTGATGGGAGAAAACCAAGACTGGCAGCAGCTTTGACAACCCATATACCAATTGTAGGTAGTACTAGAAATCGAACGCAAACTACCGCGATTATGATCAATGGTTTCAGTGTTGAGGACCGTAAACCTAACACGTATTAGCAACCTGTAAGATTCTGTTTACGTGGGAATGGTTTTATATAGAATTAGAAAGCTAAGGGTTGCTTTTATTTTATTTTATTTTATTTTTTTCACCTTTAGTGAGGTTGCCTCCAAGTATAAGTGTGATGCATGGAATTGTTCCATCCCTGCCAAATGATGCAAGTGCTTCCCGCATTCAGCTTTTCAGAATAATTGTAGCAAAACAGCAAGAAACAGAGTAGTAATGTATAAATCGTACCCAAGTATTTTAATGGAGTCTTGGATCACCCTCAAGGGAGCACTGTCTCCAATTATAAGATTTCTCAGCCACACAACCGCTCCAAAGATGAATCCCACTATCTGTCAATAGACAGATAAGTAAATTTGTGTTACATGAATGTTTTCTTTTATTTTCATATCTTTTTTTGGTGCTTTTAAACTACTTATTGTATGGTGAAATGCTGAAAGTACTCACGGCAGCAAGTGTAGGAGGTGCCAGTAGCTCCTCCAAAATCTGGTGAGTGAATTCAAGTAATTTGCTCCAGAATGATTGCTCTCCATTTTGCAAAGGGCTAGTTGATACTTGGGTCTGCATTTAACGTTCAACCAAATGTCAATAGTGCTAAAAACTCGTAGCTTTTAAGTGAAAATTTATCGTATATAGTTGTCTAAATTTTGGTGTAAAGCAAATGGAACTCACAATTTGGCTTTCTGGATCTTTTTGAGACTTGCTTGATGACACAACTTCGGAAACTTGTTCTTGATTATCTCCCTTGAGAAGTTGAGTTTCAGCAGTGGCATCAAAATCTTTATTGGCTTCTTTGGAGATTTCTTCAGCTGCTTGAAGTGCTTTAAATTTGACAGATGATGTTTTTATAAGCTGGTAACTATAAGTCCATTTGAAGAATCCACCAACCTGCTTTATAAAAAAGGCATGAAAATCACATTTCGAATTAAGACAGAATGCTAAAACAATTCTGAAAAAGGGGAAAAATTGCATTACCGCCATGGAAAGAGATGCGTATGAGATTCCAGTTGTGGTGCAAACATCACGATTACCAAACGGACTTCCTTCCTCATGACAGATTGCAGGGACAATTATAAGGAGAAGATTACCCAAATTCCCTGGAATTTAAATGCAGGATAAGCAGAACTGGAATTTTCAGAAATGGGATACAGAGTAAATTAAGCTTGAAAATGTTATTCAACACAAACAAATTTACCTGATGAACAAGTAGCAATGATCAGACCTTCCAGATGAGACTTGGGTCGTAGTATTTTGACAACAATCCATCCAAGAATTCCTCCAATTAAGAAAGTAAACGCGACGTTTACAGGCATAAACCACCTGAAAGAGATTATCAAGTTTCCAGACGCAGTTTAATTGAAAAAATAATAGAAAACGGTAAAAAGAAGCTCTACCACGAAATTATCTCATCAAGTGTTACAGTCTTTGCCAGACTTGCAAACATCAACGATGGTGTAAACACAACGAATACAATCTGCACTAGCAAAAACAAAATCAAGAAAATACTTTGGCAACGTAATTCTTTATTACTTAAAAGTTGTCGAACATGAGCTTACCTTGTTCAAGGATCTTCTGGCGTCGGCGTTTAGAAGATTGCAGTATTCAGTAGCCATAAAAGCTCCCAGAATGCTGATTAGCAGGACTTGTATAATTGGCATTGAAGCCACTTCAATCAATGTCCAGAAACCCATTTTTCTTTGTTTCAAAACCAGTTGAATGAATATGTTCTGCTATTTTTCCTCCTCCTTGTTGATGAAGAAGAATTAGTCGTTGTGCCAAATGTTCCCTTTGCTAAGTTCTGAAAGAAGAGAAGGAAAATCCTGGAAAACAGAGAGCCAAAAAGACAAAATGAAGAAGAGGAAATTGTATGAAAACTCTATAAAACGAAAATGTGGAAGGGAATTAAATGGCATGGAAGTGTAAAGTGCAAAACTGAAGAAGGAAATAACCTTGAAGGTACCATTTACTTGTCCTTATATGTCATGACACGCTGCTTAATTTGTACAATAAGCCACTTGGGTTTAGGTCATAACTTTCATAACTCAAAACAAGTTCCAAGTTATCTGCGATCTGTTTATCAAATTGCTCTAAATCTATTAGATCCAAGGGCAAGGGCATGGGCATATACAGGCAAAACATATCCGTTGTGTCCATGCAAGCACGAAACAGGATAGTTATTGTGGCTGTAGTTTGGGTCACATCCCAAGTGTATTGAGCTAAATTTTAATTAGGTTCAGAAACTAAAATGGGATGCAAATCATAGCCCAATTTTAATTGGTTAAAGTGAAACAGCAACTTGGTGAGAACCTTTCACTTGACTCTTCGATGCATTCTCCGGAGCCAAAAAACCATCATTGACCATCTTATATTTGTACTGTGTTTAATATTATTATGCATTCGAAACCTTGTTTAGTTTGTGTGATTACTGTGAACAAAAAAAAAAAAAATGCGAATGGCAGGGCAAAGGTCCCTTGGTTTCCCAGTCAGGAACACACCAATTGCACATCTTCATATTCGTGCTTGCAGTCCACGATGTTCTCAACCGTGTTGTCACCATTGGTCGTGCAAAGGCTAAAGTATGCCCTCTACTACATATTTGTTCTAAATTTTGAACGAAGGAAGATCGTAGAAACTAATTTGGAAACTAGATTAATTTTTTAGTGTTTTGTGAACGCATGATGAACACAGACAAGGAAATGCAAAGCTTGGAAATTGGAGACCTCGTCCTTGGAATATCACTTCACCAGTGGTAATTAGCATTTTCACATATACTGTATACAAGATTAAGTGTTTTTTTTTTTTTTTTTTTTACTCGGGGCACGAATGAAGGAAGATGTTTTTAATATAGATCCTGCAGGTTTCATATTAACTTCCTTTGTTCTTCGCCATACTGGAGTCTTCACAGCACCTGGCTTTAGATGGATTGTAAGATCCATTCTGCCTCGATAATCAGGTGACACTTATAATATGGTCTGTCTCACACCTCCCACCAGAGAAGATAAAAAGTAAATATTTTACAGGCTGCTTTTCTCAGACAGGTATTTGCCTCTGTAACAATGGTGGACCGTTTAACCATGAGACATGGATTCATAAATGTAAGTCATTCTGCTTTCAGTCCTGCAACAATTTCTGGTGACCATCACGAAGCAAGAAGAAATAATATTTGCCAATTATAATACCAAACAAACAAGCATGGAGGTTATACGTAAGAGTGCAACTCAAAATGATCTTTTTATTCTAATATTAAGCTGTAGAAATGCTATCCCAGTTGCAGTCGTTAAAATAGGAGTTAAAAAAAAAAAAAGATCCCTTCATTTTGTTTAATTAAAAATGCATAATGTGTCACGCAAGCATTAATTAACTAATTAATTAAATGGTATAGAGAGTAAACACAAGATTAATTGGTCCAGTATATGGTCTTGACCACATTTAATAGTTTATAAGAAAGGGAATCGTTAAAAATAATCTCAATCGGCAGACCTGACCAACCCCACCCTTTCAATTCATCATTATAATTTAATCAAGGGGCTAATATCAAATGCATCATACGCATTTAAATAATTATTAATATAAAAATGAACCGGAATCTACACGTCAACTTCCTCCGGGGGATGATTAAATGGCCGTACTTCGACTTCTTCAACCTTTTACATTCATGTTTTTCCGAGAATTAAATTGAAACCCTGCTATACTCGACATTTTTGTTTTGTTAAAGGATGGTCAAATGTAAAGCCGAGTTGAACAAGAAGGGCCAATATGTTTATTACAACTAAATTGACCACCCAAAAGTTGAAACCTTAATTAATGTTCCAAGTGTAATAGAGCCATGATTGATTTTGTTCATTGAATTATTAAAGTCAGGATACGAGAACTTATTCTGTTCTATCCTATTTTTGTTGGTTTAACAGGGACCCGACCCCAACTCCAACTCCAACCCCAACAATGATTTGTCTAACAACTAAAGAGGGGTCATTCTTCTCCTACCCGTTTCGAATAAAACTATTGCATCTTTTGGGAAAGAAACAAAGAAAGAAAGATAATTATATAAATAATTGCAAATACAGCTCATTTCCCATCTCATAATGCCCTTTCGATTTTCTTTTAACCATCAATAGAAAGATTTCATTCATAAACAAATATCAACTTGGATATTAACTTAATCTCATCTATTGGCCTGAGTCAGTCAACTTTGCAACATTACGATTTTACTTGTATATATTATAGTTTGTTCTTTCTCCATGTCATGAAATGGACCAATGGAATCGCATGGCTTGGTTAATTTGTTTGTGCACAATAACCACTAACCATTCCCACTTTCTGTGTTAATATTAATTCATTTCCCTGTAGGTTCTCTTCTCTGCAAATGCAAGACGATGACAAGATGCTTTGCAGGCCATAACTTGAGTATTTCACGCGATACTGTAGCTATTAACTATTGCATGGCGACATATGCAATTTGAATTTAAACATATTAATAAGAGAACGCTACGTTTATGTTTTGGAAGACTGACCGATGAAGTCAGTGATACAGTTTTTCTGTTTTTCACATTGGATTAATACGAAAATTTGATCAAAGTCGGTGACACAATCGTGATTCATGACTGGAGTGGACCTTCTTTCATAAGCTGAAATTGGAATGAAAGGAGAAAAAGTCCCCAAGTGGAGCCACACCTAGACAGAGAGAAAGGAAATAGGCCTTAATCAATGCCTGAAAGCATGAAAATTTATCGACTATTCACACACGCGGTGCATTTACTGTCTCTTTGCAAGCTTTCATTTTGAACATTTTGTAAAAGACAAAATACCTTAAAGACTTTTTTCCATTTTCATTCTCTCTCTGTCTCAGTGAGTTTACTAAAGAAAAACCGCCAAATGGGAAGCAAAGAAAAGAATTAAATATTGTTAAGAATGGGAATTCGGTGTGGGTCTCATTAATTGCTTATATTTATGTGTATGTAGTAAATGATAATTTATAAAACAAGTTAGCATCTTCAATTTTCATCAGTTGGCAAAAGGATAAAAAAAACTTTCCTTTTCTTCTCTTTCCTTTTGGATGGAAACGTGTTTTATTTGATTGTCAGGCACTTGTTTCTCACCATCATCGCCTTACAAGCTGCTTCCTTTTCCTTGAGTATCCAAGGTCAAACTTGGTCAACTAATCCGCGTACATGCTTTCCTATATATTGATTAAGATTCCAGCTAGCAGTAGTTTATAATTCTTTTTGTTTGTTTGAACAAGAAGAGGAGAAATTTTTCTCTGTATTTTTTCCATTCATCTGGGTTCTGAGGATATATATATTCAGACAAATGACTATGAGGTTCTTTTTGTCTCTTTCACTCTGGTTGCTGCTGGGAGATGCAGCTACGGCAGCTTCAGGGAGTAGCAGCTCATCAGAGAGGGAGCTTAATCAGACACCGACATGGGCTGTTGCAAGTGTTTGTGCCGTTATCATTATCATTTCCATTTCCTTGGAAATGATTCTTCACAAAATTGGAACTGTACGTTTCTGTTCTTTAATAGTTCTTTCGATGCTTTTTCTTTGCTGCAAAATTTAACCCTTTTTTTGCGTTTCTTTATATATCTAAATGTCTTACTCAAACTTGAAGCATTATGTGGTCCAGAATTTCAGTGTTACTTGAAGATTATTTATCATCTAATTAACTCGTGTTTTCAGCTAATGATAATGGCTAAATTTCTCCTTTTGTTTTGGGCTACAGGGTTAGTTTGAGGATGCAGTAACATTAAATTCAAATTTCTTCCTTTGTGTTTGAGATTCTGTTAATTTTCTCTACTTTCGTATTCATTGCTGCGGATAGTGGCAAATTTTGTCAATAGATGGCTAATTTTTGATCAGTTTCAAGTCAATTCAATCGTAATTAAAAGTTGAACTTTTGGAGCAAATGTTCTTCCTTTCTTCATGATATTTTCAATTTCATTGCTGTTAACAAGTTATGATGATGTTTTACAAAGGAGCCTTTTTAAGTTCTTAGGTTGTTAACTTATTGGAATTTCAATTCAGTGGTTAACAGAGAAGCATAAGAAAGCTTTGTTTGAAGCCCTAATGAAGGTCAAAGCTGGTAAGAAAAATACTTCAAGACTCTGATACTGATTTTATGGTTTTGCATTGTTCATCAAATTTATATTTCTAATAGGTTTGTTGGGTATGTAAGTGAAGGCAGGAATGGGATGTCTAATTGAGTTTTGGTGTTTGATTCTTGCAGAGCTGATGGTTCTCGGATTCATTTCACTACTACTCACTTTTGGGCAGACTTACATTATGAAAATATGTATTTCTGCAAAGGTTGCAGACACTATGTTGCCATGTAAGGCTGATGGTGTGTCTGATGAAACCACGAGTACCGAAGAACATCGTAGAAGACTCTTGTGGTTTGAGCATCGATACTTAGCTGCCACTGGAAGTTCAACTGTTCAATGCAAGGAGGTGAGTGCATATAGTGCCTAAACTTCACTTAAATTGTTGAACTTACAGGTTTCCTTTTCCTGCAACTATTCTATTTTCTTGCTTATAATGTGTAGATAGAAGGAAGGTTTAGAATATTATTCTGGCACCTGTTAATGCAATATTTTTCTGGCAACATGACCAATATTGAATTTTCTTAATTATGGTTTTGGTTGTGGAATGGGTTAGAGCTAAAACCATAGATAAATTAATTAAATTCAGTGCACCTAGATATTTTTAATGCCTCAACAATCTGTTGTTTAGTTTAAAAAATACAGTGATGAGCTCATTGCTGGGGCATAGCAATCTACCCTATATATGTATGATTAAACCACAAGAGTCTTGAAGCGACATGTTCAGATGGTTTGATCGAAGAAAAATTAGATCTATAAGCATATACATGCAATTCTGTATTATGCAATCTGACGCAAAGTCTGTCTTATGTTTTGAATTTGAAGCTTATGGGATGATAGTTCTTGTGTAAGTAAGGCATATGAATATGATACATTCAAAAGCTTTCCTGTAAAAATGCTACACCTACAGTCTTTTATTCCCGAAAATTTTATCAGTTATCTATCACTTGATAACTTTCATATTCTAATCAGAATCCTGAAGTTCAAATAATCTCATTTGATTCCTGTCTACAGGGGTACGAACCGCTAATATCAGTAAACGCATTACACCAATTACACATCCTCATATTCTTCTTAGCGGTCTTTCATGTAATATACAGTGCTGTTACCATGCTGCTTGGGAGGCTCAAGGTATGGAAACTTTGTAGTGACTTTTTTGTTAAAAATTATACTTCTTCTTATGCTGTTCAATCATAATTGTTTATAAAATTCTATTTAGAAGTAATGTTATGAAAGGCAATGTTTACATCTGAAATTGGGCTATTCTTCTGTTTGTTTTAAATTCTTTTTTTTCTTCTTCCTCACGTGACCTATTTTCCCCATTCCTCAAGTGTTCATAATTCAGGCTATCAAATTGAAAATGAACACCAAAAGTTAAAATTCTGATTAAAATCATTGGTCTTGGGCAATGATATTTGCTTGAAACCTTAAACCTGCCCTTTGAATTAGAAAAACTTTGTCTTTCCTTTTCTTTTTTCATTTTCTTTTAACTTTTTTCTGAACTGATTTAGACAACTATCTGGTTATTAACTACAAAAATTAAACTTATGTTGGACAGATTCGTGGCTGGAAAAAGTGGGAGCAAGAGACTTTAACCCATGATTATGAGTTCTCAAATGGTATAATCAATGAGAAAGTATATAGTTTTCTTTATTGTTATAGCTTGATATTGCATTTTGTAACCCTGAATCTGACATGCAGATCCTTCAAGGTTCAGACTTACTCATGAGACATCTTTTGTAAGAGCACATACCAGTTTCTGGACAAGGATTCCTGTCTTCTTCTACTTCGTAAGTAATAAATTTCTATGGCAATTCTTTTTTTTTTTTTTCTGTTGTTACATAAGTTAGTTTACTTCTTGTCAGTCCCAATTGGTAAAGATAAAGCTAGTTTGAGTTAAATTCAGAATTTCTTGTTCCATTATCTTGAAGATCAATATCCAATTTCTGAAAATATATCTCTCTATTGTAGGGATGCTTCTTACGACAATTTTTCAGGTCTGTTAGTAAGTCTGACTACTTGACACTGCGCAATGGATTTATCAATGTGAGTCTTTGGTTAAGCAAGTTGCAGTTTGTAATATTGTGGGGTATGCTGTTATTTTCTGACAATACTATATTTGATCATAGGTCCATTTAGCTCCTGGAAGTAAATTTAACTTCCAGAAATATATTAAACGATCATTAGAAGATGACTTCAAGATAGTTGTGGGTGTAAGGTAATACTCTTACGATCTAACGTTTTCCTTGTGGTGTTTTACTTTTCACTTTGCATCCTGACATTCATGTTATTTGCAGTCCTGTGCTGTGGGCTTCCTTTGTGATTTTCTTGCTCTTAAATGCTAATGGTAAGCCATCTTTTCAGGGAAAACTAAAACTGCTTTTGAATTAAATAATTCTGTACTTTCAACTCACATAGGAATTGATATGTACATTGTCTACCTTTCAGGATGGCAAGCATTGTTCTGGGCATCCTTAATCCCTTTGATTGTGAGAAATATATTCTTCTCAGTAACGTTTTGTTTAGATTAAAAGGCAGTTTTGAAATTCTGACTGTCAAGTCGTTGCAGATAATCTTAGCTATTGGTACAGAGCTTCAATCCATTTTGATAAAGATGGCTCTCGAAATCACTGAAAGACATGCAGTGGTCCAAGGGATACCTCTTGTACAAGGCTCAGATCAATACTTCTGGTTTGGTCGGCCTCAGTTAGTGCTCCATCTCATCCATTTCGCTTTGTTTCAGGTATTGAATCACATCTCTTTTAGCTGAAACCAGATCTCAGATATCAGTTATTAGAGTGGAAAAATTAATTTAGAGTTGGTTAAAATTTCAAGATTCAGTGCTCTTGTTGATTCTGTAACTTGAGCTGAACCGAGACCAACAAAAGGATCTAAATTGCTTTCTGCCGACTTTTAAGCATTCAGTGATTTTGGCTTCTACTTTTGTTGCTTATACCTATTTTTGAGTGCCTTCTTGGTATCAATAAACTATTATGGCCATTTCTGCATTATGCTTTTACTCTCTCACACTTTCCTACTCTTGTTTGTTGATGAACTAATTTTTCTCCATTTTCTTTCCGTGCTTTTTTGGGTGCTTGCAGAATGCATTTCAGATAACATACTTCTTATGGATATGGGTAATGAACTTCTTCTCTCCACACGTCACTTTCTCTTTCTCCCTCTTATCGTCATCTTAGATACCTCAAATTAGGTCTAACAAATGTGTTTCTTGTGCAGTACTCTTTTGGGTTGAAGTCCTGCTTCCATGCAAATTTCAAGCTTGCCATAATAAAAGTTGCTTTAGGGTATTCCTTGTACCGCATAATCTTAATTTCATTGCATGAATATATTGGTTGCCTTGAATTCATCAGTTTAAATACGTTGGGTTTTTGCAGAGTTGCAGTCTTATTTCTATGCAGTTACATCACACTTCCACTATATGCTCTTGTTACTCAGGTACATTCAATTTTAGTTCATCTAAAAGGCAGACTACCAGGGAAAAACATACAATACAACCAATGCATAGATCATTTTGTTTATTCTCTAAGTTGTAGGTTTTTTAACTAACTAATAACTTCTATAATGAGTACTTGCAGATGGGTTCGCGCATGAAGAAATCAATCTTTGATGATCAAACTTCCAAGGCGCTTAAGAAGTGGCACATGGCTGTGAAAAAGAGGAAGCAAGGGAAGGGAGGAAAGTCACTTACACTTGGTGAAAGTGTAAGCTCTAGCCCTTCAGTGTTCTCTGCAACAGCACATGCCCTGCATCGATTCAAAACTACTGGCCACTCAACCCGCTCATACACCTACGAGGACCATGAGGTATCTGATCTTGAAGCAGATCCGTTATCTCCCACATCATCCACAACCAACTTGACTATAGATGTAGACCATGATGATGATAATGCAGCTACTGAAATAAGTGAATCACACCCCGGGGGAGACAACAGTAGCGAAAATGACTTCTCCTTTGTGAAGCCTGCCCTGGTGAAAGGACCATGATAAAGCTTCCACGATTGCTTCACTGTATGCAGTGAATGTTTGCTGAATCCTGTTGGATAAATTTAGTTTTGTTCTTGAGAAAAGAAAAAAGGTTTGAAAACTAAAATGGAGCAAGCTAGTTATAACGACAGTCCTTTTTGTACATTGACATGCTAGTTTATATATTATGAGAGGTTTAATCTAGATTTTTCCTCATATGAGCCCGAATTCTGCATTATGGTTGAATTAAGGAGATGGATTCTAGGATTGAATACCAAATGTAAGCCATCTAATAGCTTCACTTAAAAATATTGATGAATATTGTGATAAGATCGAAAGGATTTCTCATCCAATGCTAATTAAAGATGACGTAAATTGGTGGTGGTAACCTAACCTTGAAGAAAATGAGGGTCCTCTATTGCAGTATCAGTATCGCACCTTGTTTTCTGCAAAATGATACAAATATACGGCAACACATAGCCCAATCGAATGGACAATTCGGTGTAGAAAAGACATCGCTATCTCGAGTAACCAATTAATTTCCCTTGGTGGCAAAGACATCAGGTGCAAACACTAGTTTTGTCTCCCTATATTTTGATGCACCAGTATCAAACTGGTGAATCTTCAGATAAATAAAATCATTTGTGTTTTTGTGAATGTGGTTGGTAATGGTAGATGACCCTTATCCCAAACTGTACCTTGACCATAAATTTATGAATGCTTTCCTAACCATGCCAAATCATTCCGTGGATGCTGAAGATCCATTTTCGATGTGAACCCAAATGCGTCCAATTTCAGATATGAAAAGAGATGGAAATTAGGTAGAGAATTGTAAGTGGAAGGTGAACCTGCTAAAAAAAATATTGAAGAGACCTATCTATATTTGCCAGACAAATGCACGTGTAATCACTGTTTTAGTATGAAAACCTGGATTCCATTCCTTGCTACTTCCAGTTAGTAGTCTCAGTTGAGTTTGACGTGGAGGGGATCTTCAAACTGAAATAATTTCACTTGAATTTAATCTCCCAACAGTCTGAACAGAACTTCAGTCGAGTTTAGGAAATTTTAACGAAATGAAAGCTTAATATGTGAGAGTCCAAATACACACCCCCCGGGTAATGAAATAGCACAAAACCGTGAAGACAGGCGGCATAAGGTGTTATTATTCATGTTAATTGTCAAAATTATCACTGTCTCTCCAAACCATTAGACACACCAGTTCTTCTCTCTGTTATATTACGACTCGCACTCCATTTTAGAAACCAGCACCCAACCAAACTCGAAACTGAAAGGGACCGGAGTTCAGAAAACTCACGAAACAGATCACTGTCTTCGAAGTGTATATGACAAAGAAATGGCAAGTTTTTCAAGAATCCTCGTAACCGACAACAGCAACAAATCTTCATCAGTGGCAGCTGTGTCAGCGGCAGCTCCACCTCCACAACCAGCCGCTTTGGGGTCTAATTTCATCGTCATATTAGCCGCTCTCCTTTGCGCTTTAATTAGCGTTTTGGGTCTGATTGCTGCTGCTCGCTGCGCCTGGTGTCGCCGCAGTGGCAGCCGCATTAGCAACAACCGCTATCCTTCACAACCTTCCTCCGCCAACAAAGGCCTCAAAAAGAAGGTTCTTCAGTCTCTCCCCAAATTCACCTACACCACAGCCAACACATTCCAATCCCAAGGACTTAATAGTATTGGCGGCAGTAATTCTGTTAAATTGGCGCCATTATCGTCAGAGTGTGCTATCTGCTTGAGTGAATTTGTTGAAGGAGATGAATTAAGGGTATTGCCACGGTGCGACCATGGCTTCCACTTGGCATGCATAGACAAGTGGCTGGGTTCTCATTCATCCTGTCCATCCTGCCGACAGATATTAGCGGTTAGGAGATGTCAGAAATGCGGCCAGTTTCCTACTGTATCTTCGGCCTCAGCCGCAGCAGCAGCAGGAGGTGGTAGTGAGGTGGAATTGAGCGGCGATCAAAACGGGGCTTTCACTGCTAATAATGGCGCTGCTTTTTTGCCTTGAAGAGAAGAGACAAAGAAGAAAGGATAGCTACGGCTGGCTTACGAAGAAATGTGTACAGGACTAAGAGATTTGAGGTTGGTTTTAATTACAACCTATCAGCGGCTGCCTTGCCTTGCGTGTGTTGCATGAAAATTGCTAAAACTTTAAAAAAAAAAAAAACTCTAAGTCCATGTGTTACAATTGTGCTCATTTAGTTGAGCCAAGCCTATAGTATTGAAAGGAACATAGTTACTTTATTCTCAGAAATTCTCGCAGCAAATATTTCAACTCTGTTGCTGTTTCTCACACTTTCCATGCCCAGAACATGATTATAAGGCTCGTTCTATCATGGCTCTAAATGTTCTAATCACGTGCAAGCACTTCCCTTTTTAATCACGTTGTTAACCCACAAGATAATCTATAACAACTGTTTGGTTACTTGGTTTAATCAATCACAATTAAAATCTTTCTTGTCTATCCAAATTAGAGAAAAAGCAGATGCTTCGGCCTTTGCCCCAACCACATTTATCCAATGTAATGAATGAATCTTAGGAGATGGAGTAGGCTATATTCCGGGTGTGCTTACACAATACTACTTGTCGCCACATATCAGCATCTAGGATTTTGTAGTTCATGCCAGGGTCCACTAGATATCGACACTCATATTGAACAAATGGAAAATTGACTCGTCCAATTCCACATTGGCCGACGCTTGTTTAAATTGAATAAATATAAATGAAGCTCCATGTCTTTTTGTTCTTCATGTATGTCACCATCTTCTTTCATTCACATTCATAAAGCAGGTCCCAGAATAATGAAATAATAAAATCACCTGATTCGGTGCCACTAATCTTCCAACTTTCCCAAGAAAATGTATGTTCGACTTTCATGCCAAGTGCCTACCATAATCTCGTCAAATTCGCACTCAAGTCATCGGAAAGTCTTAGTCAATATTCAAACTTTGCTGCAAGTATCCTGCCTACATATGTGCCACTAGAACTAGATCTTGATGCACGCTAAGGAAATAAAAACAAACCCAAAAAATATATATACAAGTAAAAACGGATTTCAGCAGACATTACAAAGATTATTATGAAAAACTGAATTAACATCATTAAAAGCAGACTATTTATCTATCCATTCACCTACTTAAAACATTGCTATTCAACAACCTTCTACAAAATGCAGCAAACTTCCCCTCTCATCAGCCGCTAATCACTTTATAGCAGAAATTACTCCAAAGATTTGAGCAGCAAATTATTAAGCACAAGCCATTAGCATTAATCTCACATGCATTCATTTCAAAACAAGAAGAGGAAGCAGAGAACAAAACCATCAATAGTAATTTCCCAAACCCAGCTCTTCAGAAAGCCCACTCATGAAGCTCTGGGAGATCAATCTTAAAGTAATTAATCCTAACAATAATATCATCTTCACTCAATCAAATCCCCCTTCATTGTCACTGCTGCCTCCAAACATACTAGCCACTTTCATAGCCAGCTTTGCAGCCATTTCCCTCCTTTGAAAATCAGGCATTAACCTCAAGTTGTTACGCATGTTCCCTATCTCAGACATCAACTGCTCCAAATCCTCAAAGTCAAAATGTGTACCCATATCCAATTCTGAGGCTCTATCAGGTTCGTCAGTTCTTTGCACCACTGCATTGTCAATCTCTTCCTCCAATGTGCCACTCGATGTTGATGGTTGAAGCTCTGGACTGTCAACTGCATTAACATGATCTTGATCGCATTCTCTGACAGAATTATGCTGAGCAACTTAACTTCCTATATCTGGGTCTCCACTTATTTCATTTGCAGAAACCCAAACTTCATCTGAGTCATCCCAAGGACCAGCTGAACCCGCGGATAGTGCTTCATAGTCAAATTCATAATCAGATTCTTCTTCGGATGACTCTGGAAAGAGCGCTAGAAAAACTTAGCAACATAGTTAACAAGTGATAAGTTAAATTTAATGAATTTAGAGTATATAAACCTTCTTTCTTGGGTAAAGATGGCTGAGTTTTCTTATCACCAGATTTTAGGATCATTCCAGGCCACATATAAGCAGAAAGAGCACCATAATGACATTCAACTCCTTGTGAATCACCATTAACTGATAAACCTATCCATAACAGCATTTTTATTCGTGTAATATATCAGGTCGAGTAGATGAAAATGAGAATTAATTGATCATAATGATAACTTTATTGAAAAGAAAATTTTCCTAAAAGGAATGCCTTACATTTGTCAAAATTGACATAAGAAACACATGCTTCAATGTATTCAATGTTATGCTCAGTGCACCATTCCAAACATGACCTCCTAATCTCCCAGGATGGATCTTCATCCCCGAATAAACTACTTCCTTCAGTTTCAGAAATTCCGTATGCAGTGAAATCAGGATAATGATCAGCAGAAGACTCCCCATGCTTCAGCAGGCGCCTTCTGTATTTAGCATGGACTGGATGACCTGGTAGAAGATCCACTTTGTTTCCAATACACAATAATATTTCAAACTTTTGCATATCAATTTGAGATACCGAATCCTTAAGTTCATCTAGGGTTGATAGCTGCTCAAAAAGACAAAAAAGAAGCATGAATTAATGCATCAACCTATCACGACAAATTTGCAGCTCATACAACTTAGAGTTAAAGCTTAAACAGTATCAATGAGCAGAGGCTAACCTCATTGAGGTCAAAAACCATAACTAAAGCAGTCAACTGGTCCAACATGGGAAGGGACCCAAAGGAGAATCCCTCGCGAAGATGAGCCATCCATAGAGAAACACCAGCAGTATAATACTTGGTGTCGATAGTCCACCTGCTCGTAAAACCTCATCACACACAATGCATACTACACGTTTGAAAAAGAATTTAAAAGGCAGTTCAACTATTTTTCTTTTTTAAAAAAAACTTACATAAATACAATCAAATCTTACAAAATAGATACAGTAACAATACCCATGAACAAGTGCTTCAGACGAAGAATCAGAAGCATCTTCAGAATCAATTGAAAGTAATCCTATAAATTAACATTAAAAAAATTAAAAAAAAAAACTAATTGACATTCGATCGATGTTATATTCAGTAATGACATTACATCAGATATCGAGTAAACCTAATCAAGTGATTTAGCCCAATTAAACGTTAAACATGGAATAAATTGGCAAAAAGAAAAGTTCCAAATTCAATGGGAAATAGTATGTTACTTGAAAGTAGGGTGCGTTTGCCGACGTTAGAGGATCCGATGATCAAGATGCCGGGTCGCTTTTCTAGTGAAACCCTATCCGTCGTATCCACTTCTTTGCCTTTTCTGTTTTGTCACAAGTAAAATTGTCGTTTTTTTTCTCTTGGAAAAACACAATGTCTACCCGTCTTCTTCAGCAATGCGATCAACCCGTACGTACATCTCTGACAGATGCTGAAAATCAGACGGTGTCGTTTGTTTGCAACAGACTGCTCTGGGCCCATTCAACGATGAGGCCCCATAATGGTTTAAGTTGGGCTTCCGATCCACCAACAAAAGAATCTATCTTACCTGGAAGATGGACGGAGGGTGTAGTGCTACGTTGGCGGTCTCCAAACCGTCGCATTGGGCGAGAATTTTAACAAGCTGTCAAGGGATGACTAATCACTACTGGTCATTTCAAGTGGCAACTCTGCCAGAAAATTGGACAATCGGCTTTCGGGGAAGGACTTCCGTGACTACAGAGACTCCGAATACTTTTCGTGATTATCGTTCACATGTTCATGAGCTTGATTCGGATCTCCACTTAACTTGACGAGCAGAAGTTGAAGATGAGGGTTGGCTGAGCCTGAAATGATATATCAACTTCCTTATCATCACCTCTTTTATGCATAATTGTACGCGCATGTTTATGTTTAATTTTCTGGTTCGCAACTATCTTAATTAGTGGCTTGCGATGTGGGTTTATAATTTATATGCATACTTTAGGTGCCATGCATCCTACAGTATATCTTCAGTACATTTCTATCAATTAAGCTAGCCATTTCATTTCATGGGATCTAAACAAATATTGCAGGTTATTCATCCAACGTTTAGAAAGAAGATTGGAATAGTATTTGGGGAAACTGTGTTAGGGACATGAACCCCGACTCAAGTCGCACGTCATGTTAAAGACTCTCGTGCCAAAAGGATCAAGTCTTCTTCAAGGCTTAATAATTAAACCTCAAAAATAAAAAGTTTTCGCCCGATACATATTTCCATCTCCCTGCAATGATTCATTCCTATAATATTGTCTCTACTTGAATTTTATATGTCATGTATTGAATCTCATATATATATATGTGTGTGTGTGTGTGTGTGTGTATCTATTCTTTCCAATTGTAGCTCTCAAAAAATATCTACGTTACTGATGATCTATCCAGTGCTAGTTCATTCATTAGTTTAATGAACATTAGAATCAGATAGAAACACATTTGAAATATATTGAACCAATGGGTTGAGGTTTTTGCATAAGATTTACCATTATTATTTCATCATCTTCAACTCAAATGCACAACCCAATTATTGGAATCAAGAACTTCTTTCGATGAAATCCTTGGCAGCTTGTAAAAGCCACAACAATTTTTATCACATTACTGTTGGATCATATGCTTTTAAAATAATGCATAGTTTGATGAATTCCTTAAAGTAAGATACTTCAGGTTGGAGGTCTCTAGATTCAAATTGAATAGAATGTCTATCATTTGAGAAGAAATTATTGCAAATAACAAATGTACAGTGTACACACTTTTTTTAATGGCATTCGTGTTGTGATAGTAGGTGACAAGTGTAAAGAAATTAAGAGAGTATTTCGTGCACTCACCATATAGAATTACTGACCCTTATTTATGAGCACAAGGTATTGACTTCAATGCAAAGGCGGTTGCAATTTGTTTTTTTAATTCTTTCGAGTATTTAGCATTAAATTTTAATATGGAAGTCAGCCAAAATTAGTATCTCATGAGATTTTGTGAGGATAGGGATGAATTTACTGTAAGCCACCTTTTTTGGCAAAGTGAAACTCAATTGTGCGGATATACATACATAAGAATCAAATCATCAGCTGATTTCGGTAGAGTAATTGACCTTAAAAAAATACCTACACTCCTTTATAATTCCCTTTTGAATTGTACATGTTGTAAATTAGCCAAATGGAGAACTCAAAGGCTCCTATAGGTCCTTGTATGCATTTCTTAACAGTAGCACCAAATGAAG
The DNA here is from genome assembly GCA_032401905.1 of Swietenia macrophylla. Lineage (NCBI taxonomy): Eukaryota > Viridiplantae > Streptophyta > Magnoliopsida > Sapindales > Meliaceae > Swietenia > Swietenia macrophylla. Next base: position 98,313 of record CP135586.1, on the reverse strand, counting down.
TAGAGTGGAGTTTTGAAGAAAACAAGTTGTTTGAGAATGCTTTAACTGAAGCTGATGATCTCAATTCTTCTCCTCAACTGTTTGAAAAAATCGCCATGAAAGTGCCAGCGAAAACTGTTGAAGAGATTGAAAAACATTACGAAGCAATTGTTGAAGATGTTGAGAACATTGAGGCAGGTAAAATTCCATTGCCTGAATATAATAATCGTCAAGCTGAAGTTGTTCCACGAAATCGGAAAATGGAGAAGAAGAAGAAGAAGAAAGAAACAACCTCCTCTGTGGGAAAGAAAAGGAGGCTAACGTGGACAGAAGAAGAGCACAAGTACAATTCCTGAGCTTTTAATTATGCTATAACATTAATTTGGTCTGGTTTTCAGATATTAACCTTAATTTGTGTCCTCTCTGCATGCATTTCAGTGATTTCTTTATATTATTTCTGTTGTGATCAGGCAATTCATGATGGGATTTGAGAAGCATGGAAGAGGAAGGTGGAAAACAATATCAGATGAGTACGTGAACAGCAAGACTCCAACACAGGTAGCCACTCATGCCCGAAGATTCTTCCAGCGCCTTCACAATCGCCAATCCACCGCCAACAATATTATCAAAACTACTGCTACTGACCATTCCTCCCAATCCCTTAAATATTTATCTCAAATCCCTGAAAACCAGACTTCCAATTCTCATCTCCCCTCCCACCTGCGTCCTTCCTCCAACAATATTAATATTGCTGCAGATGAACAAGATTTCTTGGACTGGGATAAATTCCCCAGTATCTATGACTAATCTGGCTGGCTACCCAGATTTTTTATCTTTGTTGTTGTTTGTGTCTTGATAGTAATCTAGGTTTTTTTGCCGGGGAAAAAATGTTTTTGGTGCTTGTACTTGTATCGTGTCCTTTGGGTATGAATGAATGTTTACATTAAATTGTATAATAGCACTCTCTTTTTAGTTCGTAGAAAACCTGCACAGCACGCATCTGAGTAGTTTAGTTTGTCTGGGGATAACAAGTCCATAGGAGATTGTATTTGATGATTTGGATTTGAAAAGCATAAATTCATTTTTATAAATTAGTATTAGAACTTCACTATGACAAAAGATGGTTTATATGTTTCCAAAATAACAGGTTCAGAAAGCACAAAACATTTTTTTTTTCTTTTTGCTGCTTTTGGAAATCATTTTTTTTTCAAATACTTCACTATACAGTGGTTGCAGGTTGAATTATTTTCTCAATTTTTTTTTTATTTATGAGGATGAATCGATGCGGACTTGAGCTCCCATAATACAATCTCTAAAGCTAGCAGATGTAAGCAATGCAAGAGGACTTTTTAACTATATTCTTATGACAAGTTTTTAACGGGCAAAAGAAAACAACTTTATTTGACAAGTTTTAGAGAATAAAAGAAATATGTCGGAAGTGTGTGTCGCTTGTCTTTTAGCGCTGTTGCAAGCCAACGCAGCCCCGGGGTTTTGGGTTTTGTAGTAGGACAGTAGCAGATCCGAATTGCCGGCCAGAAATACCAAAAGAAAAGAAAAAATAATTGGATTTTGATAATGATTCCGTGAAGGCAGAGAAAGCTAGAGAATGGGATTTTTCTCAACAAAGAATTTCTTATAAAGTTAAGAGCGCTAGAGATGGTGGAAGTACGAAATCACGGTGCAATAAGGGGAGAAGAGAGGGAGAAAGTAAAAGGTTATTATGGGGTTTGCGCCATTGGAGGAATGCTCAGTGCTGGTACTACCCATGTCGCTCTCACTCCACTTGATGTTCTCAAAGTCAATATGCAGGTTTCTTTTTTTTTTTACTGGGTTTTCCAATTTATCGTTAGGTTGCATCTTTCTCTTTGAATTTTCATTCATGTTCTTGTATGTAATTTATGATTCTTCTAGTCAAGTAAAGTCCTTTTCTTTTCAGTTCTAGTTACTTTAAACTGTTAATTACACATGTTAATTTCTATGAACTTGTGTATTTTTGCCATTGAACAGAGGATTTTCATCAAACATATGGTGGTAAATATTGAACTGTTTGCTGTAATGAGTACGAGTTTAACATTTCCTTCATCTTTTTCTAGCTTATATTGTTCTCTAATGGCCAAGTGATGTTATTTTAGGTGCACCCAATCAAATATAATAGCATTGCTTCATGCTATACTATACTGTTGAAAGAACATGGTCCTTCTGCATTTTGGAGAGGTTGGGCCGGCAAGTTTTTTGGATATGGTGTTCAAGGTGGTTGCAGATTTGGTTTATATGAGTATTTCAAGAGCCTTTATTCCAATGTTTTGGGAGATTGCAATAGGAGTCTTATTTTCTTTCTTAGTAGTGCATCTGCTGAAGTTTTTGCCAACATTGCTCTCTGTCCTTTTGAAGCCATTAAAGTCCGGGTTCAAGCACAGCCTCATTTTGCAAAGGGCTTGATTGATGGCATTCCCAAGCTTTATGCATCAGAAGGGATCTATGGGTTAGCGATGCAAAACTATTACTATTACAATCTTTGTGTCATGTTCCCTGCCTGCTAAAATTGTCTCAATTTGTTGTTTGTTGCAGCTTTTATAGGGGACTACTACCACTTTGGGGTCGAAACCTTCCATGTAATTCTTCTGGTTCCTTCAACTTTAAATTTCACCATGTCCTTACATTCAATTGGTTAGCTGCAATCATTGCATGTCCTTCTGGATTCTTTTTCTTAAGGTTGTACTTTATCCATTAATTGGACTTTTGGTGACTCTAGCTTCCCTGATAAAGTATTGGCCATCAGATGAAAAATTTCAACTACATATGCCTAATTGAAAGATGCTGAGATACACCATGCTGTGAAGAGTAGATGAATAAGAGAAAAGTGAATTACCCTCAACTAAATATTTAAATTACACCCTGACTCATTTGCTAGCTATATATATTATTGTTAAGCATCACGTATGTGTGTGCATATATATATATATATATATATCCGTTTCATAAATTTCAATGAATGCAGGATTGAAAACATTATAGCACATTGGTCGTAATGATATTGTCCTGTCTTTATCTTTAAAGTATTGGTGTCATTAACTGTCTCGAATTTTTTTTTCCAGTTTCTATGGTTATGTTCTCGACATTTGAGCATTCTGTAGACTTCCTATATCATAATGTTATTCGAAGAACTAAGGATGATTGCTCGAAGACTGAACAACTTGGGGTGACTTGTTTAGCTGGCTATGCTGCTGGATCTGTTGGTAGTTTTATTTCTAATCCTGCTGACAACATTGTTGCTTCTCTTTATAACAAAAAGGCCGATACCTTCATGCTGGTATCATCTCATCGTCACATTTATGTTTGTGATACCTTTGCTGTGCAACAGCGTTGTTGATTTGAACATAATATGCTCTCTTTTGATGAGTAGGCTGTCAAGAAAATTGGGTTCATCAATTTATTTACAAGAAGCCTTCCCATTCGGATAATCCTTGTTGGGCCAGTGATCACCTTGCAGTGGTTCTTCTATGACTCTATCAAAGTTTTAAGTGGATTGTAAGTGCATCTTTCCTGCCTATTTTGTATGCTCCTATTGTATGGAAGTTATGCTGCCGATTCTTTCATCGGTAAATTGCTTTGAGCTTTGATGGAACATATCATATCCTTGATTCAGACTGAAAAGTGAATTGGAGGAATGGTTTTCACAGTTTTATGGTTTAACAATTAAGCATGTTAAACTAGTTAGCAGCCATGTGATCAATTATGAAGTTAAAATTGATGGTTCATTTGCTGTCTGAAGTAGTTGTTGACCAACCATTTTGAGCTGTAGTCTTGTCATATTTCTTCTTTGTTTCTTGTGAAGTAACATGATTTTGGCGTTAAACTCTTGCAGGCCAACTAGTGGAGAAGTCACTACGGAAGTAGAAGTAGAATGAATAGACCAAGGTCGTCCTGAGAAAATAGTGCATTTCGTGGCCAATGGTGTCTTCTTATCCAAAACAAAAGCCTCTCGGATTCAGAAATTTTATTGCCGGTTTGAGTCCGGAGTATATTTATGATGTTAGCTTTTAATACAAGAATGCAGTTACTATTGTTCAGGCGGCAGTTTCCAACCGTGCTTCACTAATTCAGATGTTTGTTTCTTCTTTTCATCGCTAGCAAAAGTGAGAAATAAAATTCCAGGAAAGGACATATTCTCATTAAAAGAAAATATCTTTTCGATTCACAAACAGTGGTTGAGCATTATAACAATTCAGACCAAAAAAAAAGACAATACTCTTATCACTAACAACTTAGACAAAGCTATCAATTAATGATTTCCTCATTTCATCCACAATGGCACTTGGTTGAGCTTCCCTCAACTTGAAAACACTCTCGATAACAGAGAGCTCGGTTGCTGTGGTGTCTGACCCACAGAATGCAGTCCAGTCATTCACAGTCAACCCAGCAGCTATCACTTCACTTCCGCGGTTCACAGTCCCAGCCACCAAAGGCACTTGCAGGAGTGTTGATAGTTCATCCAAGTCCTCAATGGATGTATGGGGGTGGACCTACGCACACAAAGGCATAGTTGAATGATAGAGATACAAAGCAATAAAATGTGTTTCAGTTGGCGTTTCAATGAGAATATATTTATTTCTTACCAAGCCACCTTTGTTGGAGAAGGTACAGTAACTGCCAACAAGAATATTGCCGGCAATCGTCTGCCTAAAAACTTCTACTCCAAGAACATCTGCAATCATTTCCTCTGTTTCCTGGCGAAAACACAAGGGGAAAGGAGCACATGAGCATCAAGAATATTCAAAATAATGGGAACTTTTTCTTCAATCAATGCATTACTACAATGGCAGAAGGAAGGAAGTTGTTTGTATCTCAAGAGATTAGGATTAGCTAAAGGTTCATAGTTATACTCTTAGTCCAGTCCCATCTCGGCACCTTAAGACTAGAATTGGGTTTTTTTTCCCATTGAAACACAGGAAAATGGAAGTCATGGTACTTTTTAGCAGACAGGCAAAGGAGAAATGAATAAAAAGAGAGAGCTCACTATCTCACGTGTCTGCAAAATCATTTCAAATGCAGTGCCAATCTAAAGAACAATTTCCCAAAATGAAATAATGAAGAAACACTCAAACTAAAAATATAAGATAACATTACCTTGTCAAGATCAGTGTGTGTAAGAGCAACATGGTCATTGGAAGCTATGCAATTCCCCAATGCAGAGAGCCTCTCGTCAACACGTTGAACAACAACTTGATCAGGTAGACTGTTTCTCAAGTGTTGAAGCTCTTCAACAACAAAATATACAATTATATGAGATGATGGGCAAAATATTTCTCAGGCTAATCAGAGCATAACATAAATATCAACTTATATTTGCAGTAAACTTTCAGAAGACTAAAACCAGAGCGGGGAAAAAAATATTAAAAAAGTAACATCCAAACTTCCCAGGAAGTCTTCTTTTTTGAATTTGTGCAAGGTAATATGCTCTTCCACGCACTCAAAAACTTAGTCACTTGAAAACAACAATCTTGTCTTATATAATACGGAATAACCATAACTGATATTTAAGGAAAATGAAAAGAAAAGAGAGAGATATAAACCATGCTTATTCACATTCAGCACAAAACCATCAACCTCCAAACACATTAAAAGAATTTCAGCACATATTACTAATGAAATTTTCAATGTCAGTGATAATGACAATATAAGCAATTGTGGTTTTTTTAATGTGGAGCCAAGCTTAAGTATCCTCAGTGACAGTTAAAAATTAAAATACAAAATATAATAGTATCCGTATTAAAGTACTTAATTAAATAAGCAAAGAGCCAAGAACTGGCTCCATAAGAAATTATGATTTATCGGTATCTCACATAAAACACACACACACACACACACAGAGACAAGAGCAAGTCAAAGATTCACCTTGGTCAGTGGTAGTGTGAGGCAAGAGAAGCCCATTTTTGTTTCCTGAAAGAAGTGATAATAATTAGAAATCTATGCTCTACAAAAATTATAGCTGAGATCATTGCACTAAATATGGAAGAAAACAAACAAAACTCACCGGCACAAAGCCGTCCAATAATCCTCGTGCCACCAATGGATGTTTTAACCACAGGAATAACATCTGCTAACTCTGCCTCAAATGTGCTGTGAATACCAGGAACTCGATAAGCATAATTTCATACAGACATAATATTATCATTTACAAACCCAATAAACAAAAATAAAACAAATTCTAAAAATGTTACCTGTAGAAGCTTTCAGAGCCTCCAATTGCAACCAAGCAATATGCATTAGTGAGCTTGGAAAAAACACCAACCTCACATGAATTCTCAAACATAAGTCCTAAGCAGATCAAACAAAAACAATTATCAGATTTTCAACTAAAACAAAAGGACAATTAATTTATCTCAAATATAAACAACTCACTAGTTGCCATGGTTTCAAATTAACAGAAACTGAACCGATCAAAAATGGGTCAAATCAAAGCACAAAGCCTGCAAGAATCAAATAAGTATACGATTGTTTCATTAGCCAGTAAACACAAATACAAAAACGTATCAAGAAATAAAATACCGCAGGAAGCTCCTGGTTCTTGTTCAAGATTACGGTATGGCGAAGAGTTATGCTTTACTTTAGGGTTTTGAAGGATAAGCAAGTATAAAGGCCGAAAATAGGGGAACGCGAATTTTTTTATTAAATTATCAAAAATCCAAACTTGACCGATGGTTTGGAGGAGATCAAGTCACCCTGTTCAATGGGCCATGTTTCAGGCCCCATCCAAGAAACATAATGGGCCAATTGGTCTCCCCACGCATGCCGAATATTATGGTAATTAAAAAGCAAATTACAGAGATTAAACTTACAGGCGAAGGAGCACCGGAGCCAGTCAGTTGACTACTACGAATATTAACAAATTATGGAAGGCGGGGGGATGAAAACCGGTGTCGGTTGGGGAAATTGGCGATGGCGCGTGTGGCGGCCTTTCTTTTTCCCTCGTTCCTTTTGGCTGGAAACAACAATGAAAGGAAGAACAGCGGATGAGGGCTTACGGCGAACCGGTGCTTCGTTATTATGCTTGCCTTTGTATTTAAACAATTCGTATTTCGTGGACATTTGCTTTTTTGCCTTTTTTTTTTTTTTTTCTTTTCTTTTCTTTTCTTGGTGCCCACGGGTGAGTGAGAGTCAAAGCCGTCAAAAACTTCGTGCGTGAACGACACGTAATAGTGGGGATAATAAAGTTTATGGCCCATTTGGGTTACATGGTTTTGGGCCTTTTTACAGGAAAGCTACTGAAACACCCACCTATTTTCCATTTCAATGGAATGGGTGCATTTAGGACGTGCTTATTTAAATTTCTTCTAAACACAAAAGATATTGTATTTGACTTTGTCTTAAGATGATGTCACAAGAATTTTGAAACTCGTCCTTACAGGTCAATGAAATGTTCGAGCTTAATATTTGTCGGACGATGCTGAAATCAAAATCTGTAATGAATTCCTAAACGAAGGAGGTTGTCAATTAATATTATTTTCTTACACAACAAAACCAGATGATCAATAGTCTAGAACAACTACAAACAATCCAACTCCAAGCTACTGCCTTGCACAAATCTATAAGAGAAAGATCGCCTACGGTAAAATTCAACCTCTTCTTGCTGCCATCCTCCATCATCAAAATTCTTGCAGTAGCTCATAATGCCATACTTAGTATTATTCTCAATACCTTCCGAAATCCTGCAAACTTTTCTCTTAACCTGAAACTGAAGAGATTCCCAACATGTTGCTCTTCTTACAATAACCGCTGCCATAAACTTTCTCCTCCTCCTCGTGAATCTGCTCGGCAGCCTCTTCACTGATCTCCACTCCCTCATCATCGGAAAGTTAACCTTTTCTTGCTTACTCTCCTCCTCAGGCGCTGTAACTATTGAGTACTTGCAGCCATAGATCATCTCCATTTTCTTGATCTCCTCCGAGCTACATGTATATCAATTTATATATTAGAAAGGTCACATTTCATATTTGGTTTCTTCGCCATAGTCCAAGGACAAACTGCAGAGTATTTAAATGAGATTGCAGCGTGAGATTTGTGGTGTTGCATGAGTAGAAAAATGTATAGAATTTGAGCAGCCGTGGTTTGCTCTGACCTCGCTACAATGAAGAATCCAATGCTGCTGCCTGCTTTAGTTATGCTGACAGACACCCACAGCCTGCTTTAAAACTCCGAAATGGGATGCCCTTTAAATAAATAACAAGCTGAAGGCCAATCTTAATGTCTAATGATCGTCCTTGTGTTCTTGTTGATAGCATCAATGTTACTATTTTTATCGGGCGAAAATCATAGATGTAATCGACGTAATAGTTAAATCTTTAACATATACATTCAATTTTAAAATGATCAATCATAAAATTAATGATGACGATGGAAGGGAACATATAATACATACATTATAATTTGATAAGATGATCCGACGGAATGGTCTTACCGAATTATTTAGGGTTTTAATAATAAAAGGGATATCATCACATAATCTTATCTAAATCCTAGTGTTCTGTCCAATAAATTTGTACCAAGTCAGTAACCAATGATTAACAAGTGATGTAGGAAAACAAATACAATTTATTAGTTAGGTCATTAGTGAAGTGACAGTTACCGAGCAATGTTATCAAATTCTGGGATATCATAATTCAAAGCCCAATCAAAATTAAGTCCTCAAAGCAATATTGGTCCATGGATTGCTGAAGGCTTCAGGCATTTACGTCTCTTGGGCAACAACAATTAGCCAAAACTTTTCTCCCTGCGTCAGACTGAGAAAAAATGGTCAGAGAGGCTGCCAGTTGTTGTATGTATTTTCCCAGATTCTGTAGTTGTAAACCCTTTGGCATGCCCAGTTGTAAAGTAGAAGTCGATACAACTGTTAGGATGGACGCACAATAATTGTGAAACCAGCCTGGCATCACTGTTTTGTAAAGTTTGGTTGGAGAATTCGAAACAAATTTCTACATCGACCTTCAAATCCAATCAAAAACCAATTATGTTATTGGTCTTCAGGTTGAACATTTATTATACGGAACTCTGCAATTCTCAAAGTAATATCACAAGTTCTATCACGAATGAATAAGGGAGCTCAAATGGGAAACGTTAATTGGTTGGGTATAGTTTATGTCCATCAATGATTATATCATAAAAGCACCCATCTCTCCAAGAAGGTAGGGAACAAGTGTTTTGTTCATGGAGCTTACCAATCCCTGTAACGAGGAAATAAACTTTTATCGACAGATTCAAAAAGACAAACATGGTACACAACAACACTAATCTTGACTTGTTGAATGACCGATGACTTGACTTTACACATACCCATTTTCTTAAATGACTACCAAATATATCTAAAATTATATTGATTAAAACATGACGACACCTGCTCAGGACTAGTATCACATGTTTGAATGTAGACATCAGCCTGAACGGAAAATCGAAAATTCTCTACCATATAAACAAACAAGGACCATTTCCACCGTAAAGCAGTAGTATCTACATTGAGAGTTCATTATTTAGTTAAACTTGCAACAACGTCCAAGTAACGGAGAGTTTCTAGACTACGTTTAAGAAGATGACAATTTCTTTTGAAAAGAGATGAAAAGTTTATAACTTGATTTCACAATGAGGGGTGGACTACAGAGTACAACCATTTATTCCCCCTACTGTTTGCCGGCTTAATTGTACACCTGTTTATAGTTTCTCAACAACACAGATACAAATGGAATAAAATTGATTTAAACAATTACAGAAAAAGAGAAGCAAATCTACAGTTGCATAAACACAAGTCAGAGCCATGTCTTAAGAACCCAGAATGACTTTTATGTGCCAGATCAGCTGCGCTGGCATCTTTGTATTTCATCTGACTCACTAACTGCTTAAGCATCTGTCATATGCATAACAGAAACGTGAGTCACCACCATAACTCTTGAGATCCATGCATAAGCCTTTCAATCTAGCCTAACTCAAAGAGACTATGAAGTCCCCTGTACAGTTACAAATCTATGCTCCAAATTACATATAATCCATGAAAAGGTTGGACTTGATGAAAATTTTAACTTACTTCCTAAGAGATCAGATCATCCTTGTTTCTCACTGCAGCTCAAGCTTTCACGTAGTCCATACCATAGCGTTTCCTTTTGTTAGACCTTGAGAAGAAGCACAAGTCAACCCAACTCTTTTTCTGCTTAGCCGGTTGTGTTTTAGCATCTCTATTTTCAACAAGATCAGCCATGTACTGGACAACTGCCTGTCGAAGCCAAAAACAAGAATTAGTTGAATAAGTTTCGGAATAGAAAAATAAAGTCCGGTCACTCCTTCAAATGAATAGAGAATTACCCGGGCACCCATTTCTGCTATATGTCTAGGAGGTACTTCAAGAGGATTTTCTTCCACATGAAGGACGTGTAATCGTGTTAGCATCCTAAAAGAGTCGGGAAGCACCCGGATCTGGTTATTGCTAATATCCAACTCTTCGAGCATCTCAAGGTTTCCAATAGATCTTGGCAGGGATCGAAGATCAGCAAAATTGTTTCCTATGTTCACCTTGATAAGTGTTGTCACAAAACATAAGCTCTCTGGCACAGACTCCAGCTCATTGAAACTTACATCAAGCTTCCTAAGGCTTGACAAAGATGACATCGTAGTGGGTAACTGTTTGATGTTATTATAACGAACCGACAAAACCTCTAGTGTGTGTATCTTCCCTACGGCTTCTGGAAGGGCTTTAAGCCGGTTATAATCAGCACGAAGCTCCCCAAGCGAGGAACAGTGACCAATCGTATGAGGAAGTTCTTCTAGGTCATTCGTCTCCACATTCAACTTCTTAAGACTAACAAGTGAACCAATCGAATCGGGGAGCACAGAGAGCAGATTTGAACTCAAATCAAGCTCTTCAAGGCGTACCAATCTGCTAAATGTAGCTGGCAGAGTTGATAACTGGTTTCCCCTGAGGTCTAAACAGACCAAGCTAAGGAGATCTCCAATTGAACCCGGTAGCTCAACAATTCTGTTTGCGTGCAAATCCAACTTGGTCAATGAAGAAAGACCTCCGATTGTGGGTGGTAAGGCCACAATCCGATTCTCAGATAAGTCTAATGAAATCAAACTAGATAACTTTCCAATTGAATCAGGCAGCCATTCAATGTTATCCATCAACTTGTTTTGAAGATTGAGATCTCGAGTCCCTTTCTTTGAAGAAACTTCAATTAAACTAGCCAACTTAATTAAACTCAACTTCTCATCGTCTTGACCTACACGATACATTTACAGTAAAACACCAGGTAATCAACATATGAACTTCAAACTAAAAACTGCGCCTAATTGAACAAAACTCCAAAATCCCATTCAAGAAATAGAATAAAAACAGTTAAGTAAAAGAATCAAAAGCTAACCTGAAACGGTACCGGATTTTAGGCTGGAATCTAGTATCTGAGGTGTGGATGATTTACCTGTTCCGACACCAATACCATCTGAATAAAAAGAAGACTTAGCCTTCTTCACATAGCTATCATCTCTAGTAAACAATTCTGAAGTCTTGGTAGGCTCCTTGTCAGAGTAGTACAAACTCGCTGCCGAGCTCTTATTATAACCAGTTGCAGCTGCTGCAGTTGAAGTTGGCTTGGTTGTCATAACAGCGGAAGGAGAAACGGAAGAGAAAGAAAATTTGTCATAACTAGAATTAGATAAAGAAGAAGAAGGGAAACAATTGGAAGCTCTTTGAATAAATTCATCGAACATAGCGTGGACATTTTCGAGATCGAGCAATTTCAAAGTGTCGCGCTTCTGTTCTTTGCTCTGAAAATACACCAAATTCTTTTGCATCTCTTGAAACACCATGAACAACTCTTCGGGCACATCAGGACTCTTCTTCTGCCTCGCAATGCCTTCAAGCCTCAATTGATCTTCCTTCTCTACGTTTCGAATCAACGCCGTCGCCGCTTCCACTTCGTCGATTCCGGGCCTCGCCGGTAACGATTTGTGAATTCTCGTAACCTCTTCCACAACATCATCTATCGATTGCAGACAAGTCTCCATTTTTCTCCTCATTGGTTTCAATCCTCGCGAATTAAAATCGAATTCGAACGAAACTGAAAGTGGAAATAAAAAGAAGAGAAGAGAGGTATTGTACTATTAAATCAGCTGCTAAGCAGACGCAAAATTCCAGCTAATTCCATCTTTCTTCTGCTTCTGCTTTGGCGGATTCTGATTTTTTTTTTAATATATATATATATATTTAATTTGATTAGGAAAAGTGTTGTTTTTTTCCTTTTTCTGATAATTTGATATAAATTCCGTGAAATTGATAATGACTGATCGGTTATCACCAAGATCTACTCACCCGTCGCCGTCACGTATCGCCTCGCCTGAGAATTTCCAGATATTTCCCCAACTTCCTTCCTATATCACACGTTTGCCACTGTTACCTCGTTTGAAGAATTTTTTTTTTTTTTTCCGACCGTGGCTATAACCGCATTGTATGCAACGATCATTGGCGGATGACAAATGCGCGGACGTATTTGATGATCTTAACAGAATTAATAGATAATCATAGGTGTTTCAGTTATCTATTGGTTCCATTTTCCGTTAAAAATCCGAAGCTTTATTTGCAAAAATTATTTAACAAATATAATAATGGACTCAATCAACGGTCCTCGTTAATTATTTCAAAAAAAAAAAAAAACCATGTGAATCTTCTTTGAGTTAAATAAGAAGGGAAACAACATTGGGATCCTTAAATCAGTTGGCAAAGGCGGTTTTAACCAAGTAAGATGGCAAAAGCGTAAAAGTAGATGGCCGTCACTATCGAATATCAGTTGGCGTTACACTTAACATTCACAGAGTGAGCTGAGTAAGCAGAGAGAGAGAGAGAGAGAGAGATGGGTATTGGTTATCTCAACTGACAAATAAATGCAGGAGGACAGATGGCAAACAAAGTAGGGGGGAAACGTTTTGGGATATGTACCGAAAGTGTGTCCAACTGTAACCAGCGGGCTGATGCCATAACCGTTTCAAGGCTTTCATCGCTGCAGCTACAGCTACAGCTACAGAAAACTTCTAGGGACGACGTTTCATAATTTAAGAAACGAAGATAGAGATCTGAGATAGCAATGCAATGCATTGCAAATGCAGCTGGCTATTGCTATTATGAATGAACGATCTCACGTGCCCTGCCGTTACCTGTCCCTTACCACACCGCCAACGCTGACCACCACCACTCCATGCTACCATTTCTTTCCATTCCATTTCTCATCCCCTCTTTCTTTTGATTATTACTTTGTCAGTACAAACATAACAAAGCATAGTTCCAAACCCAACATCCTCATAATCTCAATCCTAGATATGGACACGAAAGGAAAGTGCGGTTGGTTTGGTGGTTATATATAGTAGTCTTTATTATTATTATTATTATTATTTAAGTTGTTAAAGCAGGAACTCTGGTGTTGTTCAGATGCATCCCAAGCAAATCAACAAGATCTTCCTGGGCAGAAGACAAAAGGGAAGTAGAGCCGGCTTGTTAGCGTGCTATTTTCTTTGATTTAGATCCTAATTAATTTTCTATGTTTAGGCAATTTAGCACATTGGGAATAGGCCTTAGCTATTTTGGTTTTTACTGCCCTGGACGAAGGCATTAAAAATTTAGTTGGAAATTAGGTAAGACGGTCAAGTCTCACGTACGTGTACTGCCACTCGGGAATTGCAGTAATTGCATGCGCAAAAGAGTAATGACATTATAGAACGCCAGGCCACCTTGGAGTATTTTATACACTGTATTGTATTCAGTACTCAGTTGCCTCCCTCCCTCGCTGTATTGGAAGCCAACTGACCTCATAATTATTTTCCTTGCTTATGAATTTGATCAATCCATAAACTACGTTCGGGACATATACGTATACCTGTATATAATCAATTTAATTAATCAATGCATTATTTATCTATCGGTTTTCGTTCCTACACTTGATATATGAACTGCGAGTCTCTAATTGACTTCCCACCAAAATTCGTATATTTTATATTTTTCGTAATCTGTTTTTTTTTTTTTCCATCTTCTTATTGAATTGAAGTTCATATTGGTGGACTTTTATTCTTGGTTTTATGATTATTCTCTGCAATCTTTTATTTTTTTTGTTAATTGTAACACAACTTGAGATGCAAATTAACCTTAATCATTGATCTCATTTATTTGTTCATCATGAAATTAATCTCTCTTTTTATTTATTTAAAAAAAACAGATGAAAAGAGAAAATTTGGCGCGTAAATAGAAAAAAAAAATACTACGAGTCCTTATTTGCAAATACGATAAATTGAGTGATAGCTATAAATTGGCACCGCTTCAGCTTTCATCCGAAGAGAGAGAGGGTTTTTGGTTCTTCTCTGCTCCCAGCCGACAGGAAGAAGGAAGGTGTCTTCATACGCCTACTATTCGAATAATACTACGTAGTTTCGTGCCTACAGACTTACCGCGACTGACAGCCGCCTCCTGCGACAGCCACCGTTTATCTGACGTTAGCACTTACTTGTAAGTTATTTTTATATGATTTTGTTTCAATTTCGTCGGACGGTGCCGTTTTCTTCTGTTGATTTCTTATCACCCGATTCCTTGTTTGTTAGATGCGTTTCCCGAAGAATATGCAGGTTTTTACTTAATTTTGTTTAGGAATTGTTGAATTTACTAATTTAATTACTATGATTAGGTGTCGGACATATACTAGTTGAGTAATTTAGTAATTTAATGTTGCAGATAAATTTGTGGTGCCTTATCTTTTATTATGTTGCTATATTCATTATTGTCTAGCTTACAAGATCTCCGTGTGTTGTTTATGTAAGTTATGATGTCATGTTTAATGGACTGTCGCTTATTTTATCAGAGATGTTGTAGGATCGGCACTGGGATCATGGGAATGGAATTACCAAAAGATGAATCTCATGACATGGGGGATGTCAATATTAGTGACTTGGAATTAGTCTATCATGTAAGGGAAGCCCTTACAGCAGTCCAATCTGTAAGTGCTTGGTACCTAACTCTACTTTTGCCTTATTGCCTAATTATTATGAAACTATATGATTAGGTTACAGCTTGCTTAGTAATATCAACTGTTGAAATCCTCGTTTTGAAGTATTGTATTGGACGCTCTTACAAAAAGCTGATTTATTTGGTGTAGGGTGATAATGACAATTATAACCAACTTGTTGCGGTTATGCACCTTATGGGACGCCTTAACCCTGATGAGAAGGCTCTGCTTGAGGCAGGTTCTTCCCTTAGTGTCATTGCAATCCTTGTTTTCCAAATGACATTAAGTCACTTTTTGTTTAATCTGAAGTTCCCTTTTTATATCATCTTGGTAGACAAGTTTGAAGGCTTTATTAGGAGCAGTTTCTTATATAGACATTGACCACCACGAGTCTCTTCTTGCTTCTGTAAGTTGTTTTTATATGTATTTTTGTGTTTATTCTTGTACGTTAGATATTATTGGAGTTGTTATCGTTGCTTTAATGATTAAGTGCTTTTCAGATTTTTGGGATGAGCATGTGGAACTATGACCCTGATGTGATGGAAGCATTAAAAGGCCTAATTATATCTTTGGTATGTGAGTTTACAACCACCCGTATTTCTATTCTAGAATGGCTGGTGTGTTATTTACAAATTTATGATTAATTTTACTCCTATCATATTTCAGGCTGCTTCAAATGGAAAATATGTTGATTCGTGTTTAACTATGCTCGTTGGCAATTTCACACCACCAAGTTATGTACTAGATAAATTAACACAGCCACGTATGATTGAAAGAAAGCACCAAGTTCTATCCCGGGTGCATGCAGCTTTCAAAAGTATTGCCGATTTAGTGCCACTTGCCCCATTGAGATTATTGCCCATAGTTGTACAAAGAATGCCAACAGTCCGTAATAATCATGATCGTGTAAGTTTAATATGATCTTTCTAATTTGGAAATTGGATTTTTCAAATAAGTAAACTATTTAGGCTGTTTATTGTTATTAATTTTGGATTTTATTGTCTAAATCAGTCATAATGGACTCATGCAAGTAAAATTTCTGCTGCATTGGTTATATATGTCTCTTTCTCACAGCTTTCTTGGTTTCACTTCTGATGAATTTTTTAGATGCCAGTGCAATCTGAGATTTTAACTAATACCTTTGTGTTTATGTGCATGCATATATGATTTGAAGTTTAAGATGTCAGCTTTTATTGCAGATATACCAAAATGAAAATGCAAACATCATTTCTTTGACATTTGGATGGGCCATGTGTGCAAAAAACCTACCTGTGATTGTTTCTCTGAGTTAAATCATCACCTCGATTTTTTTTTCATATATTTTATTTTGATGCTGCCTGTAACCTCAATATCATTTAAGCTGTTTTGCTGTCTCAAGTTGTACAGTTTGTATTAGAAATTGTTGGATCCGAGGAATTATGATTTATCCATCTCTTTGTGCAGTTAAAGATGATCGTAATATATGCAGAGAACATGCTAAAGCTGGAGGGTGGTGCAATTGGAGAACTTGTGAGAAGCACAATGCTTATGGCAATGGTGGATAGGCTGATAGATTTGGATGTAAGTTTATGGAGTTTCTGTGTCAATGAGTGCTGAAATACTTTTGCATTTACTTGCATGATCTTATTTGGTGAAGCTTCTTATAGGTGGAGATTGGATGGGATGACATCTTACATGAAGACTTTTCTAAAGGCATATTTGATATGGAATTAGAAGATGTGGAAGAGGAGGCTGTACATGATGTTGAACAAGATGGCAGCGAGGTACAAACAGCAAATTTTTGCTTTTGGTGCAGATTCTGATTTTCATATCTAGAACCGAAAAATGCAACTGCAGCAGATTATTGGAACTAGTTAATTGTACACAAAAAAAAATATGAACCATAGGAGTAAACTGGTAGATTTTTCTGGGAAAAAAGAGTCCCTTAATTAGCACATTTGTCTTTACCTTGTTATAAACTAATGTGAAGTTCTTTTTTGCAGCTTCCAAGTGGATCTTTAAGTCGGAAGAGTTTGAGTGGAAACCTAATTGCTGAATTGTTAGATAGCTTGATGGTTCTAACTTTTGAGCATCTTGAATCCTGTGAAGTTGCTGGTCGTTTGATTGAGGTATTTCTAAAGTCTTGTTTGTTTATCTTGCTTTATGTGTCCCATTTTGGGCCTTTTTTTTTAAAGAATTATTAATTGTTGTGATAGGTATTTGAAATTCTGCTCCAGTCATTCCAGATAACTGTTCTGAACACATACAAGTCAAAGTTTGCTCAGGTAGTGCACAAGTTTTTTCTTCACGCTTCACTATTTTTCTGTACTTCTAAAATTACATATGTATACTTCTTTCTTTTATCTCTAATATTTTTTATTATCCAATCTATTCAGGAGCATCTAGCTGCAATTTTACTTTTTCCTGAGTTAGATAGTGGAATAGATTTATCACCTTTTGATTGCTTTGATTGCAGTTCGTGATGTTTTATGCTTGTGCATTGGATCCTGAAAACTGTGGTCTGAGATTTGCCACAATGCTTGCAGATATATTTGTTAGTGGTGCTTATCCCCTGCTCACCAGGTAATCCTGATTTTTACCTCAATGAATAAAAACATTTTGTTGACTGTTTGTTTTGTTGTTTGATTACTGTACTTGGCTCTTTGATCGATCAGTTAATGTGCAGTTAAACTTCGAATAACAAATGTTTTTGATCTTCTTTATCTTCTTACATTGCATTAGAACAGATATTTTTTAACAAAAATTAAAACCTTTGGATTGTAACAAGCTAGATAGCTCAAGGCATTAGTTTATGGAGTTTGGCCATTACAAGTTTGATTTTATGAGATCCCCGGTTCTTATGACATTGAGATGTGTATACAGCACAAGCACTCAAATGTATGCTTCTCTTGCCAACAAGGACTTTTTGGATTGTTATACATTCATCATTTATGGTGGGATAAATTACGAATAATATTGCACATCCTAAGTAATTATCTAAGTTTTTCATCCCAATTGATGTGGTATTAATTGATTGAATGATTATTTTGAATATTGCGACATTACTTGGGATAGAGAACTTGCTGTGTTAGTTGTTTACAGCATCATATCTGGTACTAAAGCTTTTCTCTTTACATGCAGGATGAGTGCTGTGTCTTATCTTTCTAGTTTTCTGTCTCGTGCAAAGTTTCTGTCTCCCTCTTTCGTTGTCAGCTTGTTAAAAAGGTATGCAAGCGTTTCAGGTCTAATATTCTATCTTTTATATGGAAGAAATATCCACAACAGTTAATTGTGAGTGCATGTTGGTTTTTTTTTTTTTTCACAAACTATGAACAGAACCATAGTTTAGAAGATGTTGGAAAAAAACAGCTTAACTTATCAAAACAGAATTTTGAACTGACATAGAGAAGAGGAAACAGTAAAATATTTGAAATATTGAATAAAATACCATATATCAGTAAATTGTTACAAAATACATATAAGAATAATAGTGTGTAGTAAATTGTTACCTTGTAGTGGTGTATACCCTCAGTTCGATTCCTGTGTGATATTAAACTTATGATACCAGAACCATCTGTAAATGATGGATATCCTGTCATTTTAACTGAGATTGAATAGTATCTTGTACATATTGGATCAGTTGGGTTTCTTGTCACAAGAGTGTGGATTTTATATCAAATGTGGTGATCTTTCTTTGCGTCGATTTTGAAATTTCAGGTTGGTGGATTGGTGCTTGGAGTACTGTAAAATCCAGGGTGTTGACATAAACCCAAAAGCACATAGAGTTTTCTATTCAGGATGCCAGGTAATTGATGGTTCTTACTACAAGTTTTGAGAAGAAACATTTGAATTTAGTATTTCATGCAGAACAAAGAACTGTGGAGTGACAACATATTTCATGGGAAAATATTCATACTTAAAAAACCTTCTAGCCTCTTTTCCTCTGAATAATGTAATTTTCCAATCACAATGTGCTGGTTTATGTCAATCTGTTGGTCTGTTTTGGGCAATAAGTTTTTGATTTGCGGTAAAATTGTTGCCTAGTTTGAATCAAGTGGCGGGTTATAGTGGAGTTTTGACTGTTTATTGTGCACCCAGGCCATTATGTATGTGTTATGCTTTCGAATGAAATCTATAATGGATATTCCTCGGCTCAAATCTCAGCTTCTTCTTATGCCACTAGAGATGATTTTGAGGCACGAGTTAAACCCATTGAAGGTGAGCAGTTTTTTTGTGCCACAACCTTAAAAATTGTAAATGAAATAACTAGCATGTTATATCAAACATTTTCCTGTCAGTTTTAGTTGCTCCCTCATCAGCAGGATTTGTTTATACTTTATGCTGTGTACAGCTGTCAATCTTTCATTACATTCCTTTGATGTGGCCTAATCTTTCAGTTATCTCTTATAAACAGGTATGCCTACCTTCGGTAGTGACAGAGTTTCTCCGACAATCAAGGGCTGCTCGTCTGTTCACTGTGTCCAAGGCCTTCATTTTCAATGATCTGTTGGAGTCAGATCTTTCCAGGGCGTTTGGCGGGCTGGAAAGGTTGGACATGTTCTTCCCATTTGACCCCTGTTTGCTGAAGAAATGTGACAGGTATGTTCACATGTTTAATGAACTCATTTAAGTTGTGATTTAAGTCCCATTGTTGGCCTGTGCTTTGGAGCTTGTAAAACAGCCCCTTAAGCAAAAGATGACATGGTTGGGTCGTGAATAAACTTTGACGTGCTCAAGATTCTGATGGTCCCATATTCATTTATTTATTTTTTTTGTTTCTGTAGTTTCATCAGGCCAAACTTCATATACTGGTCCATGGTTAGAACTACTGACTATGATGATGAAGAATGTAGCGATGAAGATGTTGAGGAGGAGAACGGTGGGGATCATGGCATGGATGATGGCATGGCAAGGAGCGTTGATGATCAGGATCTTGATCCTGATGAATTTGATTATGCATTAAACAAAATGTCCATAACACCTAAGAATTCCTTCAATTGTGGGTTTGAGGGAAAAATACAGAAACCTATGAAAATGCCGTCAAGAATTAGGCCTTCTGCAAGTCCGCAGTCCTTGTGATGGAGGAGTGCATTCGTCTTCCTAGCCTGACAGACTGATTCGAGAGGGAAAGAAGGAAGGACAATGGATTGCAATACTCAAATACTAACAAGAAAGTTGACATTGATCTTGCAGATCTCATGCTCGGTTTGTCGAAGACAATCATCATCCAGGATGGACAGATGCTTTGGGAGATTGTTTGTTAAGTTAAACCACGGAGGGAGTTCTGCTAATAGTTTTGATGTTGTATCCTTTGTTAATTGTTCTGGCAATATTGTGAAATTAATTTGAAATTAGTTGGAAGTGTTGACATATGCCATGTCATGACTATAATGAGTTAATTTTGATTATACAAATATATAGCATTTCTGGACTTGACAAATCGATAAGACTGAACCATCTGCGCCTCCCAGAGTTTGCCTCAAAACGATACCAACGATCAGGTTAAATGTGGAGCTTTTTGTCAAGAGAATGGAGTGTTAGATTTGTAAATTGAAGTTGACTCCGCACTTGATCAGTTAAAGTGTCTTGATTATACATTGGACGCGTGTCAAGAACAGGTTTGAAATGATTTTGCACAGAAGCAAAACAAAAAGATTGACAAAGTGAGGGAGAAACAAGACCGCAGAACTAGACAGCAAACTCAACAATAATCAATGATTCCTACAATTAATTCTGAAGAAGTAACCTAAAACACAAACCTGAGTTTCTCTACGTTGTAATAATATAAACCACTCAAGGTCTGTCATCTAATAGATTCCTGGTGTGCCCTTAACAAATTGGAAACAGACCCTTAAATAAATTACACAAGTGCATTTAGCCGCGTCCATATTAACAGCTCCTGAACCTCACGCGAAGCAATAACTCTATTTCCATATATTTGGTATGCTTGGTGGAATGCTGTCACTACAGCCTCCGGTTCTCTGGTTAAGAGGGCTGCCAGGTCCACCCGATGATTCGCTCAGGTTTCCTCGTGATGGCGGGCTTCCGACTGCTGATATCCCTGGGATAAACCTTGGCAATGAAGATAAAGGTTCGGTTTGGATCACTGACTTCGTTTCTTTCCAGCCCTCAGCCAAAAAACTACCAACGATTACCTGTAATAGAATCATGTCACTGCCTCCTTACAAATAAATAATGCATGGACGTGTGGAAGCTTCTTACTCAAATCACCGTTCAAACGCTCTCAACTTGTGTTATTTTATGCCACGGAATTCAGTTTGCATCTACACTATTATAAACCAACTCTTTTGCCCGCAAATTAGTTTTCAGTCTAGAAAAACAAATCTCAGCTTTGCATGTATAAAAAAAATAGAAATAAATAAATAAAAACAACAATGTTCTACTTAACAAATTAGAGTGAATTATAATTCAGGTTGGACACTGACTCAGTGAAAGGATAAACATGAACAAAAACTGAAAAAGAACATTAAAAAATACCTGAACAGGAGAGGCTGCAGTTAAGAGTCCTGCCACACCACCACCCAAGACACGGCCATCTGGACCAGCTAGTGACACACTCAAACCACCAGTTCTGCTACGTTGACCACCATTCTCAGAAAGGAGAATTGAACCAGAAAGAGACAAAATCTCAAATCGTCCCTGCACAACCAAAAGCAGGGCATTTGAGGCTATAATTAATAAAACATGACAAAATTCCAGCTCATTCACAAATTCACAATTTTCTACCGGCTTTCTGGAGTGAAGCTTAAATTACCAAGTTATAAGCATAATGCCATGCTTATCATGAACAATAAGCAGGCCACCACTCAGCAATTATATAGGATAAACGTCACGAGGAAGCAATTGAGCAATGATTAAACTGAACCATCCTACTAGTATTTGTTTACATATATGACAAGGCAATCATGTTCCATTAAGATTTCAAGGGAAGTACTGTACAGTCCATTATTATCTAAGAGCTATGACTGAATAATATGCCACTCACATGTCCCTGAAAAGTTTTTTGCTGAGTGCACATGGAAGATCCTAGTTGGTGAATTATGTCAATAACTCTTGAAATGTTTGTGATAGGGTCCCATTTATTATTTCCAAAATCCTTTTTATATCTCAGCACAAAATATTTCAATTTCCCGTACACAACCAAAATATAAACTCAGCAATTTTTGGTTAACAATCACTATTAATCACAT
Source organism: Swietenia macrophylla (assembly GCA_032401905.1). Lineage (NCBI taxonomy): Eukaryota > Viridiplantae > Streptophyta > Magnoliopsida > Sapindales > Meliaceae > Swietenia > Swietenia macrophylla. Next base: position 76,124 of record CP135586.1, on the reverse strand, counting down.
TACAATGTAGCAGGAATATTAAATACCTTGATTACTACAGCAGACTTGAATTGTTCTCCACTAACAGAAATATCCTTAACGTTTTCCAATGAGAAAAAGAATTTGTTCTTGCAAACTGTATTGTTTATTTATATGTCATATTGGCTAATATAAAGTCTTCCATATATCCAATTGTAAATTTATAGCAAACTTATCAAGGAGTTTCTTACTCATATGATATCTTATTATTTTCTTTATTTTCTTATTCCAAATTGATGAGTGCTGAACATAAGACTTTACCCTACTCCCTTCCTTACCTCATCACTTGGACTAAAGCTCAAGGAACATAAACATAGAATGTATAGCAATTACGAATTTTTTACCAAACCTCGTAAGTTACAGTTCCACCAGATGTCATTGCTTGACGAAGTGTTACATTGGATATAGCACCATTAGCTGACAAAATGCAGACAGCTCGTGGGTCATTTTGGGAAAATGAAATTACTTTTGCCAATACATCCTGCAAACAGAAGTCATAAGACATAATTTTGACGCTGCTAGCCAAAGAAAAGGATGAAGACCAAATATTTAAATTCCATAACATTAAAATTTCAAAAAATGAGAATGCAAGTAAAAGAAACTTGTCATTCATCTAAACAGATTAACATACTAAGCTAAACAAGATGTTAACTTTTCACCATTGTAACCTGCTTCAATAAGAATGCGAGTAAAAGAAACTTGTCTTTCATCTAAACATAATATGCTAAACTAAACAAAATGTTAACTTTTCACCATCTGTAGCCTACTTCAATAATTCTTTTTCTTTTCCATAATTTTGGTGGCATGGCATACATCTACCATCATTATTGACTAGGCATTAACTTAATAAAAACTAGCCAAATCATGCAATTAATTAAATTGTACTGATAACTGCCTCACGCACAAGCAAGCATGGTTAGAAAGAAATATTTTGCCGAAGAAAACATTTAAGGTCAATAAAAATCTCCATCCCATTAGCACAATACATTATACAGAAAAAGATAGCGGCCCTTCTATTATTGTCCGATTGCAATGAAATTAATTTACATGGGAGAGAAGCAAATGACAAACTGATTTTTTTTAGTTTTGAAAGGATTACCTCTCCAGCTTGCACTGTGATAACATGAGGCGTAAATCCAACCCCTGTCATAACATGAGGCATAAATCCAGCTCCTGCCGATCCTGCAATGTTAAAATTTATTTTAAAATAATTTCATGTCTATAATTAACCATAGAATTCCCACATTTGCGCCTGTGCACCTATTTATAAGCTTATATGATACAATCATCAAATTAATACACTAAAGAACAATGCGAACCCATCAGTGCAGCAATTAATTAGTTAACAGTGATCAATTATCATACAACAAATTCAACTGTCAGTTGCTAAATTCTGTAATAAGAGGGAACCAGACATGATTCACACCACTTTGAAACATGGAAAGGAAAATCCTTAACTGTCCAGCAACATAAAATAAAGTCAAACCAATGTTTTCTGTTTTATTATTGGGTCATTTAAGAACCTGTTCTTCCGAAGGAATCACGAACAAGGGTATATAAGTCATTGTAGCAAAAGAAAGACACAATAAAATACACAAAAATATTATAAAACAATTGTTGTTGTGAATGGAAAGACAATCCAGCACTTAGCATACAACCACACTCATTATTTATTTTTATTTAATTAAAAAGAAAAACAGCATTAGTTTAAGCAAGCAGTCGTATAAATAATTTGCCATACCAAAAGCAGCTGAGTATTGTTTGCGTGTCGACCCAGGAGGCCTTCCCCGACCTCTCTTGTACGAATTTGACGACGAAGCCACCATTGCAGACGGCGGAGACGTCAAGTTGACGCCTAAGCTATTACCGTTACTACCGTCAGTGGCATACTTCCTTGGACGCCCGCGTTTACGCTTGGCCGGCTCGCCCGAACCACCGCTAAGACTAACACTGTTTGCTGCTTGCTGATGTTGATGGTGTTCTTGTTCATGGTGGTGTGGGTGTTGATGTTGTTGAAACAATGAGATATTTGGTGGATAGTTTTCTGCAGTCGGCGGTGGCAGAGGTCCTGTTGGCATCACTGGCTTGTAAACGGCGCCGCCGTCAGCATTGAATGCCAACCGCATGTTCACCATGTTCATCTTCTCTGCTTCCTCTCTATCTGACATTTGTTTTGTTTTTAAAATTTATTTTTTAATTTCTGCTCTGAAAACCTAATTCTGCACATTTAAGTTCATATTGTGGCAACAAAAATTAGAATTTGTAAAAACTAGAATATGAAAATATTAAAAATTATGCAAAAAATTCGAACTTACCAAAATTAACATGAAGAAGAAATTAGGGTTTGCGGATGAAGACGATGACCGCTTCGAAAATAAGTGATTTTTCAGAGAATTTCGGTATTTTTTAAAAATAAATTTTTATTATTTTGATTTTTTTTTTTTTCGGTGTTTCGTATTTTCTCTCTTTGAAGGCAAAGGCTTTTATTTATTTATTAATATATATGTTCTTATTACTGTTACGAACACGCGCTCTCTTTCCACGCTCCATTCCGATGCGTCAAACCCCGTGTCACAATTTATAATAATGAATTTACTTGTACGCCCTTAATTAATTACCATTTGTCTCCCTTATTTTGGAACCAACTAAATCTCATAAAAATGATTCTTTTTTTTTAAAAAAAAAAAAAAAAAAACCTAATTTGTTTAATCACTGTCATTAGTTCCACTGCTTGGTCTCTCTCTTAGGCTTAGCCAGAAAAGTAGAGAATCAAAGTAAAGAGCGTATAGGCAAGCTAAGCGAGGGCATACCAAAAGAGCACCAGAAGAGAAAAGCAACAACTGAAGAGTGAGAGAAGAATGGGTCGCAAAACAAATTGCAATTGCAAGTATAATACAGGGATGGGATGCGGTTTATTAGCTTGTAATGGCACTCCCTACTTCTCTCTCTAACATCAGCCATCTTAAAATCAGGTTTGCAAGGAAAAACAAATACAGTAGATGCAGCATTAGATGACTGAAACTCCGCTGAACATCTTACAGAGCTCACTGTAACTTTGGGCAGCTGTAGCAAACCAGAGGTGAGTGGCACGACTTAACTTTGGATGTGTTCAGATTTTGGAATAACAAAAGGCGGTGTCACTGTGAGACCCCAATAAAACAAAACTTTGTGCATCTGCCAAAGAGAACTTCACCTCTTGAAGCAACTTAGCACCGTTTTGAATTTTAACGAAGTATGCGAAGGGTTCTCCTAGGATGGAGTAAGGAGGACACTCCAAACTCGCAACTAAAGGTGATGATGACTCTTTAAAATTAGGTAGTTTATGGTTAGTCACAACCCCGCTAGAACCAGAATTATCATCGGTCCCGCAATCCCTCCTCCATCTCAGGCACGCTGTTCCCAGCCCCGAGCTTTAAAGAATCAACTTTGGGAACAATTTTGAATATCTTCTTGTACTCTTCACCTGGCATGAGAAGCAAAGGGCCTAGAAGATCTTCGCCTCCATGCCGCACTGAACAATAACTTTCATTCCCACCCTCATTGGCGGTAGCCACTGATAGCAAGTGCAATGGGACCTCTGTGCAGTTCTTGGCAGACACAATAAGCAAACTTTTTTCATTAAGGGGCAAGGATGCCAATTGCTCAGAATCATGGACTGGCCTTGAGAGCAACAATGAATCCCGGCGGCAGGGCAGCATTAAGCGATGGCTGATTGCAATGGCATTCATTCCTTCAATTTGCAAGCTCTTGTGGACATGAACCTTCTGTGCAGTTGATTCATTGCTAAGTGAGGAATAACCCAAAGACACAAAGAGCTTAACTGGTTTGGATCCATGCCACTTGATTTCTAATTTGCGGGACCACCACTCTCCATTATTTAGAAATGGAACAGAAACCAATCCAAAAGATTGCTGAATTTTTTCAATTTTGCCCGGACCCAACGCCAAGAAACTCAACATGATGACTGTCAATGGAGGATGGCTCTGTTTCCCTTGGACTGAACAAGCCACCTCCTCTTATGTCCACCAGATTGATCTTCAACTCACCAGAGTAGATGTTCTCTTTCGAGGCCTCAGTAACAGGTACCATGAAGCTCTCTCCAACCAGCACAGGGCCAGAAGCACCTAAAGTAACATCTACTTGAGGGTCTGGTTCTTCAACATGGGTAGCCTTTTGACTGGAGAATGCTAGTGCAGGATCCTTGGTTGGAAAAGTCTCCACCCAATCTTCAAACTTCCAAAGAGGTAAATCGTCCATAGAAGCAGGACTTTCAGCTCTGCAACAGATTGTAAAGTGTGGTCCCATTTTTGCAATTACAGAGATGCATTCAAGCTTTCCACTTTGTTCTGGATAAATTCAAAAAGTTTCTTAGACAACAAAAAGTAGTACATGATGGAAAAAGAAAAACCGAGATGCTACTAGGAATTCTAGTGCAAGGATGTTTATGAGGAATTACTGAATATTTAACCAAGCAAGCATTGCCTTTGAACCAGATAAGTGTGCCAATTCAATGGTCAAACTTCTGGAAGAAACAGATTTAGGACTCGCAATTAGTAGTAAAAAGACCATTTAATCACTTGAAAAGAAGATGATCTGATAATAGAATATATATATATACCTAGCACTCTAGCAGGCCCAAGCCAAAATTCTAATGGCTTTAGTTTGTTGACTATGAGAATATAGAACCGGGAAATACATCTATAATGCACTAGCGGTATATCATGAGATCATGAGGCCTTGTCAAAACTTTTCAAGTTCAAAACCTCCAACAGAATGAAGTCCTGAAAATAGGACAAATTATGCTTATGATATCAGCAAACGTAAGACTTCCCAGGTGAAACAACTTTGATTAGTGTAAGAATGTCATTTGAATCAGAATGAACCAAAAGAATAATAAAACTAGATAGTGCAGAAAAGAATAGTTCACTCACCAGATTTGATCCATATGTTAATCTTAGCCATTTGTTTGTAACAAGTGTCAAAGCAGAAGCATTCTCTACTTGATGACCCTGTCGACCATCATCCACTGCAGCTAATTTCTGAGCATTTATGATGACAAAATTGCACCCAGATTTATTGAACTGGATTTCTAATTGATCAATCTCAACTGTCACAGGTAATTGTGATAAAAGTGACACTGTAATTAAGGTGGATACACCAGGCTTGATTATCTGTTCATGAAAAGCAGCCGAAGCAAGAAGTACTACTCTAAGGGCACTGACATGATCAATCTCAACATGAAGCGGATTATCCGCATTAATTTTGATACCATTATTGTCTTCAACTGACACCGACCCTGCTTCCCCACTGACAAGCCCAAAAACTTCTTAGTGTATAGTTTCTCTCTCTGAGAGAGTTAGGAGACCACCTAGATCGCATTCTTTAAATCTAAAAGGCCTAATGTCTATACCAGATGATATTGGCAGAGCAGCCATCTCCGGGAGTATTCTACAAAATCTCTAACTGTCCCCTGTTTCCTTGAGCCCCCTCTTAGGTAACCCAAGACATCCCGCAATAAAGTAACCCATCCCTCTTGTCTATATTGACTTGCAACATCATCAAAATGTTGTTTTGCATTGCTGAAATCACCCAATGCAAAATACTCAGCAGCCATCTGAAATCTACAAAAAGAACCCATCCTCTGGGCTTTAAGATTACCATATGATTCACAAGATTTTTTGAGCAAAGCAACAATTTCATAGGTATCTTGAAACCTTTTTTCCTTCTACAATAGCATAGCAGGTGTGCAACAATTTCATAGGTATCTTGAAACCTTTTTTCCTTCTGCAATAGCATAGAAGGTGTACTCTTTGGCTGTAAGACTGCAAAGAAAGATGGAAGTATAAGGTGTTGATTTAGAAATATAAGAAATGATACAATTGACAATCATGTTGGGCATATTCAACTGTTATGACATACACTTGCATAGAAACCAGTTTCCCCTTGCTCAAGTGATCGAGCAAATTGACCCACATAACCTGAAGGAACTATGGAATCAGCACTGCTATCAGTCTCATTAGCAGATTGTCACGGGTTGGGCCATTACCTCCTTCCCAAAAGACATGTCCATTAAGGTGTGCAGAGCCCTCCCTTATAAACCCCAAGAATAGCCCATTCCTATCCAATGTGGGATTCCGTCACACTTTCCCCCACTCAATTCTGTGACGCCCTCGTCACAGTGAGGCTCCCTGCATATCCGTCATGCTTTCCCTCGAGACTTAGAACGCATTGGTTATGTATGGGCGCTTGGCTGAGACATTAGAGTTGGAATGGTTTGGCTCTGATACCACTTGTCACGGGCTGGGCCATTACCTCCTCCCCAAAAGACATGTCCATTAGGGTATGCAGAGCCCTCCCTTATAAATCCCAAAAATAGCCCATTCTTATCTAATGTAGGATTCCATCACAAGATTCTGACATTGAAAGAGCAATTTCCAAAGATGATCTTGTCTCCTTCAAGAAATGTGCAGATAACTGTTTCAAGATAAATTATTGTGATTCAGCTCATCAAAAAGAATACCCTTATAAGCAAAAAATTACATGATCTTCTAAATAACCATTCTATACAATACATATGCAAATGTGGGTACATCAAAGCACTTGGAGTATGATGACTCATACTATCAATTGGAAGGTCAAAGAAACTGTGTTCACTGATGCAATTATACACTGATGTAGTAAATCAGGAGACGTCCAGGCATTGCTAGGGAAAGATTTTAAATTTTATGCTTTAACCATGAATAGAACTTTCGAAAAACTGGTATGGTATCATGTACATGGTTCAATATCAATGAGTAGAATATAGCACCATGTGGTAAGTGAGAAATCAAGTGATCACATGGTCAATATCAAAAGCCAGGCTTCCTAATGGTAAGTATAGATGAGCTGTTGCTGAAAGTTAATTAGTAGGCATTTTAAATGGAAAGAAAAATAAACCTTGCATGATATACATGGCAATACAAGGCAATGTTCTGCCCAAGTATTATATATATAAAAAACTCCTACATGCTAGGAAGGTAAAGAAGGCTAATGACCTGATAGTAATAAAGTGGATGAAATTCCCATTTGGTCAAAGGTTTATTTGCAGTGCCTAAAACAAGAGATGAAATGCTTTGACTTGAAACAGAGCTCGTCTCCAATAAATCAGCCAATACCAAATATTGTCTGCTCAGCCATTCCTTGTGAAGGAATACAACTTCAGAAGCACTGACAAGCTTTCTGTACGAAGCACCGTGCTGACGGAACCATGTAACTGCTTCTTTGATCTTACCACCATGCAATAACAAAGTTAATATATTAAAGTGCAATAGCTCAGCAGCAGTTTGTATCTCAACCAAGCGTTGAATAGGTGGCAACCTTGTTGATGTTCCAATCTTCTGTGTAAAACCAAGTATGAGCATTAGAAACAATTATGACAAGGTTGAATTGTATAACAGATAAAAAATAATAATAATAAAAAGACAGCAAAGCAATATGTAAAGAACAAAGTACCTCCTGCTGGTATAATAAGCATCCTTGTAAAACCTCAAAGCTTCAGCCCAATCTCTTCGAAATTCTGCATATACAGCAACCTGGTAATCCCAAGTATTTAGATCAGTAATTTGCAAATGAAACAAGCTAAGAGATAAGAAAATGCAACAAGGCTGTATCATCTAAGTTATAATGGTATAAATGGAGGCAACAAAAAGTCCCCCCATTAGTATCTTTTCACAGAGAATATGAAAGCACAAAATCAAACAACAAAGCATTGCATGCCGTTAAAATTATCCCAATAACAACAACAAGCCCTCAACATAATTTCGATCATACCAAAACCTAACAAGCTTCATATCAACAATGTAATGCAGTGGAACAAACATTTGTACGAAGAAAAGGAAAAGAAACAAAACAAAGTTTCTTACTTTAAAGGAACAGCGAATATGAAAATCTATAGAATTGACGATCTTCTTTTCAACACGAGTTCTAATTCTTCTGCCTTCATCTCTGTAGTAAGTAATTGCTAACTTGGCAAAGACGCTCCCCAGCCTTAAAAACAAAACCTCAATTTCAATTCTAAGTAAATCGAACTAAAGATGCTCAGCCAAAATACATAAATGATTAAACAAATAAACAAAAATACCATACCCGTTAAGAGAATTTTGTAGTTCAGAAGCGTTGTTAGGATGGAAAGTAACAATGTATCTGGAATCAACTTCAGCACGCTTCCGCAAAGCAATAAAACGATCTTCATTAATATCATCTCCGTCGTTGACAACCACAACCAAGACTAATTGGATATTCCTCGGACGAATTGCAGCCTTGAGATTATCGAGATCCGAACAGACCTGAAGCCATTGAGCGGGATCTCCAGAGACCTGATCGGAACTGAAAAGAGCGGCGACAACGGAAGGAATTTTGGTACGGTGTTTGATTAGCCAATCCCGCTTTAGTATTCCGCCTTGGCTTAGACCAGATGCGGCGGATGATGTGACAGCTTTCTTGGACAAAAGCAGGAACAATTTAGATGAGTCCGGCAAGGCTAAAGTGTTGATCGGCGACTGATAGGAAAGAAAATGTGTTGAGATGAGGTGGTGATGGTCCGACCATCCCACCAGTGAGACTAAAGTTACCGGCAGTGATCGCCACTCTTCTGGGAATTCTTCCGTTTTTCACAACTTATTCTTAAAATTCGATTCAATGCGTAGAGACTCGAAACTAAGCTGCTATTATAACTATTAGCTCCATTTCTGAATTCTAACGTCTATGCTGGTTCATTCTCTATCCAGAATGGGCCGGGCTTTTCCTTTTTTTCGCTTTCGGATTCCGCCCATCCATGTCAAACCACTAATATATTACTTCAATACCTTGTTTGAAAATTGTTCCATGAACAGCAATTTTTTTTTAATAGGCAGCAGTCCACCACTAATTTTTTGTTCATTTTTCAGTGGAGAAATCGAGTCATATATCATCGGTTAATTAAGATCAAAAAGAAAAAGGAACCCACTTCCACTCCACTTCCCTATTTCCGTTTCCGTTCCATTCAAGGGCACCAAATTCATTTTCGAAACAACCTAAACGGCAGTCATGAAATCAACTTACGCACAAATCCGATAACATGGCTATCATTCTGAAATAATACTCCTGCTTTCCAAATTCCAATCTTCATGCCCGAGCTGAAACATACAATGCATTCCAGTTGCTTTCCCACTCTCAAAACCAAGACAAGAAATGAACTTAACCCACTAAAAGCACAACATTTAGAAAGATAAAACCGATAACTAGACATAATTCTCCTTGATTAACGATTGACGCTTTACAAATGACAAGTAATTACAAGATATTTGTTCTGAGGTTAGCTTTTAGTTGTTTTCAACATCTAAATGGCCGCAGGAGTTTCCTGCAGAAAATGATTCCCGTTTCCCCTTCCACAATGCAATGACAAAGCAAAAGCCTTTTTTTGGTGATACAGTTCAAACCACAAAGTGAATACTTCCATATTTCACACTCCCCAAGTTCCAGTGTGATTTGACATTGGGAACCTCGATTACCAATACCATCACTATAAAATATAAATTACCTGCAATGCTCAAAGACAGCAAAATAAATAAGTAATTTCTTTGATGATTGATGCTATGAGCAACAATGGAATATCAACCTGCTGGGGCAACTAGCAGACCGGTGTCGAGGCAAACACACACATACGAAATCAAACTCAAATTAAACACACGAAAGAAATGAAATCTAAAACTAATTACATCTTCACTTTCCCTCTATAAAATCTCAGTTTCCAGATCAAGTGTCCATGGTCTAATTCACTTTTACCAATCTCAATACATCATTACATAATGTTCTAATATGCAAATTCATTGTTTCACAAGCCATAACCAGACGCAGAGAGCTTAAGTTACGCTATATAAATTTAAGATGAAAACTAAGGAAATAGTATTTCCACCCACTATTGGGAAACATTGATTTTATGCTTAATTTTTTTTTTTTTTAGAAAAATTGCACGCATCCAAATATTGGGTATAATACATTATCATTTGCCCTTGCTTAGTCACACTCATTTATTATTATCCATATGATATCCTTACAAGTTAAAATATACTAAGAAAGCAAAATTTGGAGCAAATGCAGCAACTCACCAGCTGATTTTCTCATTAGTGAAGTTGATATGAATATGTAATTCATTCAAGTTTGCTGTATACAGAACTGCATTGCACAAGGAAAATATACAATACCTCTAGAATCACAATGCAAAGTTAATAGCTTCTACGTTTTAAATATACAGATAAATAACATGGATGACGTGGGTCAAATTATAATTTGCTCCACGTGATCCTAGATAAATTCTAGGGATATCAGGAGAACGAAGACGAACTGTTATTTGGGACTGTCCAAGAGCTGGCAGCTGCTCCTGTAAAAACCAAGGAAATGGTCTTAAACCAACTCTAAACATGTATTCAAATACGTGAAGTCTATTTTTACAATAGCAAATAAGTTGCTAAGCCTTGGATTTCAAAGCATACATTTTAATCATACAAATTCTTGATAATGCTTACCAACACACACCAAAAAACAAAAAAAAAAAAAAAAAAAGGGGGCACCCAGAAGGAGAGAAAAGAAAAGAGAAAGGACGAAAGATGTCAATAGCAAGGCTTAACTAACAAATCAATAGAAAAACATTAAGGAAAAGGAAATAAAGAAAAACTCGTGACTTCTAAATAACTATCTGTCATAAATTCTAAATAACTATTTGTATAACCCACTATTATAATAATTTCTTTTGAAAATAAAAGTACTGCACTCCTAACACAACAGCTCATGTTAATTGGCATAACTGTGTTTTTATAATCATATATGCACATGGTATAGCAAATTTCATCCACATACTGATTTTATACAAGCTTTATCATAGAAGATAGATAGTGAACCAATTTGATAGGAGACAATAAAAAGTTTTATTAGAAAAAGATTATTACCTGTGAGATATGGCGGTTGAATCACAGGAAATGGTGCTGCAATCACACCATTGTCATAACTGTGAATCATTGTACTATCATGACTGCCAGCAAAGCGTTGACACAATTGCCCAGGCGAGTTAACCATTCCTGGAGGCCCATACGCTTGAAGATAACATTGACCCTCGTAAGGAGGATAGAAACCCTACAAAAAATAAATTCATCAAAGCAAATTGGTAAACTAGTTAGTACACTCTTTTAATTCATAATACCACCCTACAAAAGATGAATTCAGTTAAACTATAATTTCAAAATTGACCTGCGTGCTAAAGTATCCTGGTCCATATGCAGGATACCTACATTAAAGAAAATAAGTAAATGTCCAGAGGGTGAAAAAGGACACTAAGAAATGATACTGTTAAGAAACAAAGTTATGAAAATAGTTTGTTCCTTTTTATTTGAAAGCAAAATACTACACTCTTGACGCAAATTTTGCATACTAATAATATAATTCGGACTAAACTAGTGAGCCAACAAAGCGATAGAAAAGTTATACTTAAAGATCCAACTCACCAACAAATGCCAGGTTGATAACTATAATGGTGAACAGGACTTGCAAATGTTGGCATAGCAGGCACTGGACGCCCTACAATAAAATACTTAAGAAGAATTACTAAACATAATCGAAGGAATTGTAACATACAAAGTAAATTGAACGAAGAAAGAAGAAGTTCCCACATTTATGGAAACGTTGTGATTATGTAACCATGTATCGAGTAATCGAAACATATAGCACTAGGTTTGCTATAGACTGTTAAATACAAAATATACTGCATCAAAGTTTCTGAAACTCTGGTAAATGAAAGAAGATTACCACGAGATTGCAGATCTGATCGACTTCGGCCGAAGTAAGCAAGATTACAGTTTGCTCTCCGGCCATCGATCACCGGAGTAGGATTAGCACAAGCTCTCTGAGCTGATTCTGGATCACGAAATGTCACCTAAAAATATCAACAAAACAAACAACTGTGATTGATGTGTCTGATTTTAAATTGAAAAGAATGGAAGTAAAATAAAGGTTAAGTAGTTACAAAGCCGTAGCCTTTGGAACGACCGGTGTTCTTGTGGGTGATGACGACGGCTTCAATAATGTCTCCGAACTGTTCAAAGTAGCGGTGGAGTGTGTCGCTTTTGGTTTCCCAAGCCAAACCACCAACGAATAACTTGCGGTAAACACTGTCACCGGATGCCGGTTCATACCCAGGAGCCATCGAATTCGTAATCAGTAAATAAGGAGTGCCTGTAATGTAGCTTTGCTGAAAGAGCAACAAAGGAATCAAAGCAAGTGCCTTTGCCTGCTACTGTCACTGTTTCCATTTCATAGGGAAACAGATTATATGTTTGAGATAAGAGCGTATAAAAATCATTTGATGGAACTCAGAAAATACAATAAAATTCCAAACGGAAACTACCCGCCTATCAAAAAGATTCTCGGGTTTTTCAAAAAAAATAAGAAGAAAAAATGAAAAAATTTCCTGATGACTCTGTATTAGTTTTTCATAATATCATCGTCGTTGCAGACAAAAATATGAAGTTAAGTTGCATAAGTGAACGTGTGTGCGATGCCATTGCGGGGGGAAGGAAGGTCTTGGAGTTGCCAAGTGGGAATAATCCACCAATGATGCTAACTGGATAAAGTATTTGTCATAAAGAGAACGTGTTTAATATCATCGGGTCCTTAAGTTTTTGCATTTTCTTGATTAAAAGTATAATTGAATGTGTTAGTTTATTTATATCAAATCAATCCCTATACTCGAACTTTTGTTGAAAGTATCAAGTTCTCTATTCCCACTATGTTCCCAATTTGATTTGATATAAATAAATAAATATTGTCTTTATTTGATAAATTAAAAGAAATCCAATTACTCACATATTATGGTTACATTAAAGAATGAAATAAAATAAAATAAAACAAGGGATAAAGAGATTAACGAAGTTGTCCAAAAGAGTAAGCTTCCTTCCTCCACTTTATCACGAAAAGGACGACGGAGGTGTGTGGGAGTCTGTCATTTCCTTTGTCGAAACCACACTCAACGCTACCATCATCTCTTTTGCTCCTCCTCCTCCACCTCTTCTTTTCTATATCCATACGAATGCGTCCCTGTCAGTCAGTGTCACGGAGTTTCAGGTGGAGGTTTGATTTTCAATGGGCCTTTTGGGCCCAAATAGCTGCGACGTGCATGGATAGTATAGTGACTGGAAGGAGAAGATGATGGTGACAAACGGTTGATGTTACTCACCTTTTGTGTAGAAGGAAGTAGATGTAGAAACAAGCAATGTAATGCAATTCAAGGTATTAATTAATTCATTAACTAGATTTTGAAGTTTAAACCAAAAAGGAAAAAAAAAAAAAAAAAGGTAGAAGGAAGCATTGCATTTGCGGTCAAGTTTTGTTAACTTTAAAAATATTGGTACAAGAATTTGAAGTCGTAGATATATATATATATACATAGGTACGTATGTGTAACAGAACAGTACACAAGAAAGCATGCATTAGTTAAACTTGCAAAACGAGGTCCTTATTTTTTTTTTAAAACAAAAAAAAATTAGTAAGTTTATATTATAATAATTATAATAGTAATTAGTTGATGGTTGAATATAATTGAAGTGGGAGTTCTATTCTTATATGTGGTCAATTAAAGCAATTTCGGTCAGAATAAGCACCCATTTATATATACACATATAATCAAAATATTGAAGTGGTAGTTGAATAACCTTAATTGTGTGGGAATATATAACACAAATTCTTCAAGGAGTTTTCTTGTTTTCAATGCTATCATTTTAGTTAGTTTGTAGCGTAGGTATCTATCTAGTCAAATGAATGGCTTTAATTCGTCCTGGACTCCACCTACATGCCTAGCTAGCTCGTACTCTGTGCGTGCGTGTGTATGTACACTGGGAGCCAAGTCCATGCAATTACAAACGAACAGGGCAGCTACACCAACGTTTACAGAGCAGTAAAAAAAGAAAACACCGAATAAAGTGTTACCCTGGTCAAATCATACTGCACTATAACACCACAATTAATTGTCATCTAACCTAATTTCTAACTTAATTACTTTCAACTTTTCATTTCATTGATCCTATTTAATTCATTACTTGTCTTATCTCATGGTTTTCATTTTACTTGTTCAGCCACCATGTAGCTAGCAAGCCAACGTTGACTTCAATCTAACTCTTATTATAATAATGATACATGGTGCGTACATGTTTACATGTGTGATGGTTAATTAATGCAATTTTTTTTTTTTGTTGATTTATAATGATACTCATCAATAAGCTATAAATAAATAAAAAATCACCTTTAAATAATCCATCATCCAATCAAATATTTGCAATGGTAATTCATTCCTCTACTATACTACGTTACTTAAATTATGCAAAATGAATATCATATTCTACTCCTATTTTGATTACCCTAACTTGTATGCATTTATTTACCCTGTAATTATTAATTAAGATTCACCGATTCAAACCACCTAAACACATGGACATGGAGAGAAGAGAAACCCAACCCGATTACAACATTTATTTGGAGACACAACATATATTCTAATCATAGTCCGTAAGTCAGCAAGTAAACGACAAAAACGCATACTTCTCCGCACGCGTGGGAACTGGTCCATCGTGCCATGTCCTTGCTACGCTGGCTTGCTTGCAAAATCAACGCCAGCTCTTCTTCTTCTACTTCTATAAAGAGCATCTTCGGGCTTCGCGTCTCTCCTCACCCTCGCCTCGCCTCGATTCATTTCCAACTTTTGTTTCACCTAATCTTTCCTTCATTCGTGTCCAGTAATTAACAAATACAATCTCTCTCTTCTTCCAAAAAAAAAAAAAAAAAGTCTCTTCTTTAATTTCTATTCGTAGCTTAACTTATACGTACTTGGAGATATTTAACTTCCTGTCCCCGGACCTCCCATGGAACTCCGCCGGAAAAGTATTGATAAGCCTAAGAATGCCGACCGCGAATCACTGCAGCCCCATAAGCATTCGGATGTGTTGGCTCTGCCACTTTCTTTGACAAATGGTGTCTTCTTCACGCTATTCTTCTCTGTCGCTTACTTTCTCCTACACAGATGGCGGGAAAAGATTCGTACTTCAAGTCCTCTCCATGTTGTCACGCCGTCGGAGATCGCCGCCTTGGTTTGCTTGGTGGCTTCCGTCGTCTACCTTTCTGGATTCTTCGGCATTGGCTTCGTTCAGTCAGTTATCTCCAGCCGGGATATTGTAGACGACGAAACCAACGAACAGTTTATTATCAAAGAAGACAGTCGAACTTGCACTGCCGCCGCCACCATTGATCTCTCTGTTCCTCGTCAACCCAAGCTGGTTCTTACCCCAACTCCCATCGTCACACCTTTGTCCGAGGACGATGAACAGATTGTGAAATCCGTTTTATCAGGAGACACTCCTTCTTACTCACTCGAATCAAAGCTCGGAGATTGTAAAAGAGCAGCAGCGATCAGACGCGAGGCATTGCAAAGAATGATAGGGAAATCTTTGGACGGAATGCCATTAGAAGGTTTTGATTACGAGTCTATATTGGGACAGTGTTGCGAGATGCCAGTTGGGTATGTGCAGATTCCGGTGGGAATCGCGGGCCCGCTGTTGCTTGACGGAAAAGAGTACTCAGTTCCAATGGCGACGACGGAAGGGTGTTTGGTAGCGAGTACAAACAGAGGATGCAAAGCTGTTTACGCATCAGGAGGAGCAACGTCGATGTCGTTAAAGGACGGAATGACCAGAGCTCCCGTTGTCAGGTTTTCCTCCGCCAAGAGAGCCGCTGAGTTGAAGTTCTTCATGGAAGATCCAGACAATTTCGACAGTCTCAATACTGTTTTTAACAGGTTGCATTTCTTTCTCTATTTCTTTCTTTCCTTTTTTTGCCGGTTATCAGTTTATTAGTTCCTGGTAATTTTATGCAGTCTTGTACGAAATATCATAACAAAAAATTTAAACAATTGAGAGGTTGGTACATGTTTTAGACTTTCTTCTTCTGTGATCGCTCTGATTGGGCCTGGGATATAGCCTTCCATTATCATTTATTATTCTTCTCCTCAAGAATGACATTTTTTGACGTTGATGTGCATCTTATTTCTTGAATTGACGATCTTTTATTAGATTCATTAAGAGTTTGGTAAAAATTGTTTCACTGTTTCCACAACTTTAATAGCAATATTATAATTAGTCATGCAAACTTAATTTCTATGTTGCTTGCAGATCGAGCAGATTTGCAAAATTACAAGGAGTTAAATGTGCAGTAGCAGGAAAGAATCTTTACATGAGATTCAGCTGCAGCACAGGTGATGCCATGGGAATGAACATGGTTTCGAAAGGTGTCCAAAATGTCCTTGATTTCCTTCAGAACGATTTCCCTGACATGGATGTCCTTGGCATTTCTGGTTAATCTCTTACCTTCTTTTTTCTGGTAATTCAGTTACATTCATATAAACAGACCAAAGCAGTGAGACTGTCAAGGTATGTATAGAATTGTTGATGACATGTTAATTTGACAGGGAACTTCTGTTCAGACAAGAAACCTGCAGCAGTAAACTGGATCGAAGGGCGTGGAAAATCAGTAGTATGCGAGGCAATAATAAAAGAAGAAGTTGTGAAGAAGGTGTTAAAAACAAATGTGGCTGCGCTGGTTGAACTTAACATGCTTAAGAACCTAACTGGATCAGCCATGGCTGGAGCTATCGGCGGATTCAACGCCCATGCCAGCAATATTGTGTCAGCAGTTTACATAGCAACTGGCCAAGATCCTGCTCAGAACGTCGAGAGCTCTCATTGCATCACCATGATGGAAGCTGTTAACGGTGGCAAAGACCTTCATATCTCTGTTTCCATGCCTTCCATTGAGGTACTATAAGCTCTAATTAATTTACTTTCAAAAAATTAAAAAAAAAAAACTTTTCAATTTTATGGTGTCAATATATATTTTTGTCACATCACATATTCATGAAAATTAAAACGGCTAAATCCAAAAGTAAGGAGCCCTAGTTAGGATGAGGAGCAACTAGAAGCCAAGATCCATTGAAACTTCAAGTTTTTTCTTCATTATATCAAACAGTTGTTTTGACTGTTTCTGTCATGTTGCATCATGTATAACTAATTTTATATCTCTGTTAAATATTCTTCTTCAGGTAAATTTTTTTTTTTATTTATAACTGTATTTATATATAGCTTATGAAAACGATGCAAAGTTTTGAAATTGTTCGAATAACATAACCCTACTCATTTCTCGCATTCCAACCACATTTCTGAGTTTTCTGACTTTAGCATTAATATTTAATTTATATATGTGAATGAAACTATGTGTAATCAGGTGGGTACAGTGGGTGGTGGCACACAACTAGCGTCTCAGTCAGCTTGTCTGAACCTTCTTGGCGTTAAAGGCGCTAACAAAGATAACCCAGGTTCAAATTCAAGACTTTTGGCCGCCATTGTCGCTGGTTCAGTTCTCGCAGGAGAGCTTTCACTCATGTCCGCTCTTGCAGCAGGGCAACTAGTGAAAAGTCACATGAAGTACAATAGATCCAGCAGAGATGTCACCAGAATTGCCACCTGAAGGAAGAACATGCAATGCAAGCATCTAGAAAAAATAAACTACTAATAAGAAAAATAAATTAAAACTTTGAAATGGAACAAGGCATTTGATTTGGGTTTGGGACAGGTTTGAAAAGTAATGTTAGGCAAGGAAAAAACCAAAGCCTGTTGCAGATCATAATCACGTGAGGTCAAGTCTCTATCCCATCGAGATGTATAAATTTAATAATAATAAAAAATATAATATATATATATAAAAGAGCCTGTAATTGTGAATTTGCGGGGGAGAGAATTTGGCTGTATCGTGGCTTTTGTTTGCGTTTGTATCTGATAAAGAAAGTTAGCCACATGTTGGCTGTAGGTATCCAGAGACTCCTAAATATCTGGTATATTTTTCTGCGTGCTACCCAAATAGCAGAGATTATGTGATTAACTCCCTGTGCTATTTTAAGTTACATTGTTGCCAAAAACCCGTTTTTATAATTGGTTTGTATTATTTTAGAAAAACAAAACAATTAAAAAGATTCTGGTAATTTCATGCCACGATCTAGATCTCTGTTGTGTCGTTTAAATTGCTTGCGTCTTGCAGCTTTTTATAGTTTTGTATTATTAATTAGTGTGGAACTAATACAGCTTTAATGATGTTGCTCTGTGCTTGTGCCGGGTTCCACGCGAAGAAAATACCTTGTAAGGCGTCGGAAGTTGCTGTAGACCTACGATTACATTGTGCGGGGGTGACAGGTTGATCAGTCGGGTGGGTGTGGACCATAAATTGTCTGGTACATTTTTACGATTGAATGGACCACGGACCGCGTTTAAACTTCAATATGGGCGTTGGTGGGGTGAAGTGGTGGTGTAAATATAACCACAAATCAGAAAACGTACGGCTGATTTGAGTGTGTTGGTTAGATTTGGTTGGTCTCTCTGGGTTGTGGTAGCAGATCAGTCGTCATTTTCATTTATTTACTGTTTCGATTTTTCATTGCATTGGCTTAGCACATGCATGCACGAACCAATCCTTAAAATTTGAATCTGAATCCATCTTAACTAATTTTAAAGGGTATTTAGTTGATAGTATGGTGGAAGATGCTGACAGAGTTAAATTCATGAATGTCACGTGATGCATGAAGTAAGTGGGTTTGTCGATCATAATAACACATAAATAATGAGGAGTTAAAAAACAAAATTAAAAGATTCTAAGAGTGTATCGGGTGGATAGTAATCAGGTTATTATGATCTCTAAGCCAAACCCCACATGCATGGCACTTAAAAGGGATTATTTTGTTTAGTGACAAATGTGAAGAGAGAGAGAGAGAGAGAGAGAGATTAATATCAGCGAAGAGGAAGAAATTGGGAAGAACAAGTGAAAAATATGTCCTGAATGTTTAGTAAGAAATGTGCAGAAACTTGCAATGTACCAAACCCATAAGATGGAACCATATACTCTGGTTGATGCATCGCTCACGCCACTTTGTTAAAGGAGTCTCTTAAAACAGTGAACCATAGAATGAACCTATGGATTGTACATGACCGTGGTGCAGCTGTGCTGTGCTGTGTTGAGAAAGCCTTTTCTTCTTTTCATTACTTGCAGGAGTAATACTATAATTGCCAAATATCATCCCCAACCCAAGTATTTCGAACTCGAAGACTCAGAACATAAAGCTTAAAAAGGTAATACTTCTCTGTATGGAGGCATGTATCTTTTTTTTTTTTTTTTAAGAGAATGTCCAAACCAGATCCAACCCCATCCCAGCTGAGTGAATGATGCGCAGCCTGGCATCATGTAATTCAAAAAGTCATTCAAGAATGCTTAAAGTAATACTAGAATTAAAAATGCAAATTCTCAAGCCATCCAACCATAGAAAATCCGTACATACAAGAAGGTGATGCACAAAATTTTCATATATCGATTCATTCCATCCAGCAATTACATTCTAAAATGTATTACAAGTACAAACTAAAAACATACTCCTTATCCAATTGTTTTTTTCAAACCAAATATTGCAACTCAATAAACAGAACAATTCCACCACTTGAGTTGGCCCAGACAGCTTTATTTTGTCCTTTAGTCAATTATATTCGCTTCTAGTCTGAGTAGCTTTCATATCTCCACCACATCTTACGGTGAAGATTCACTTTTAACCTCCTGGGATCCTATCTCTTACAAGTAATGCTCACTTCCCAGGCTGACATGCACCCTGATAAACAATAGAATTGAAAGTGTTGATCCAGCTTAATAAAACACAAAAGGCATTTGTTTGAAAAAATGATGAGTCTCCAAAGAAATGAAATACAATGCTGGCACATCCAATGGGCTATTGTGAGAATCACGCCATGACTGATGACTTTTAATGTCAGTAAACAGAAGGGAATGAAGAGATGAGAAGTGGTGAATTCCTTCACTTGTGTTTTTGCAATCACACATCAGCCGTGAGATCAAAATCCTTTGCCTAATTATTGTACAGATTGTTTGAGGCCACCGTATTATTCAAGTTATGCATTTTCTTTTTTCTTTGTTCATAAATTGCTGATGATTTCCCACCATTCTACATGCCCTGAAGATTAACATTCAGTCAAAAATCAAATATTTTCCCACGTCAACAAAATTACTAGCAAAAAGTTCACCAACCTCCCTATAGGCCAAACAAAACAGTATCAACATTATGACCTCAGCCACTGGAATTAAGGTTGACTTCAGGCTTACATAAATGTCCATAACGTTGGAAATTGTCAAAGCTAATGCTTGTCTCAACTCAGCCAGATTGTTGAAGCAAACAGAGGATAGGTTTGGCAAAATGAACCCATTTGATTATATAACAAAACCAGTCAACAAACAGGTAAGTTTCCAAACCTCAGATCCCTGGACATTCACATTTTTAAACCTAATCTGGCCCAGTGGAGATCTACTCAAGTTTGAGCTCAGCTTGTACAAGTCCAATGACTAATAGAACATAAATAAATGGCTACTCAAGTCTCAAAGATGCAGCCAAAGGGACAAAAGGAAGCACAAATTTTATTGGTTAAGACAGTGGATAAAGCATGGCATGGGTGATACAAAACCATTTCAAAAGGGAAAATAGCTAATAAGATACAAGGAATAAAGGCATATCATCAAGGCAACCATATCTTGTAGTGTTACATATTAGCAATGCCATAATGCTAAAAGGTAATAGGCTTATATACAAAGTAAACAAAATGAAGGAAAAAATTTCAGCCGACAGACCCAAACCAAGTCATTTACTATCTTAAAAGCTTTGGCATTCATGATTAAGCACAATGGGTTACCAAATTGACATCAGCGGTCACTTAAACATTTAAACATATCCAAATTCATTACTGGTGCAAACCAATAACACAAATATTTGCATTTTATACACGTTGTTTTGAAGCTGAGGATTTCAAGAGATATTAGTCATGTAATCAGTAAACTATAGCTTATGCATACAAAAAACATTATAGTGATACTAAGTGGTTAGAATACATCATAGCAAAACTCGCCCATTAATCATAAACTTTCAAGAGAAGTATAACAACCGCAGGGAGGAACTAAGCAATGCCAGCAACAATAACAGCCTGCCTGTACTTCTTGTCCTGAACATCTCCAGCTGCAAAAAAGCCATGTACAGTTGTCTTCGTTGTCCCCGATTTAGTAACAATATACCCATCAGAAGCAAGCTTCAACTGACCATCCAAGAACTTGGTCGCAGGCTCATGTCCAATGGCAAAGAACAATCCAGATACCTTCAAGTCGGAAACTTCTCCCGTCACTACATTCTTCACTTTTAATCCACGCAAGACCTTCTTCTCTCCTTTTCCATAAGCCTCTACAACTATTGAATTCCAGATTACGTCCATCTTAGGGTTCGTAAGTGCCCTGTTCTGCATAATATTCGAAGCCCTGAAAGAATCTCCTCCGCCGATCACAGCCAACAGTTTATCCCGAAATATCGGAGCGGCTCCATCACATACCGCACACGGCGAAATCCCCCGGTTCCAGAACCCTCCAGGACCATCACCCGAACCGGGAAATGGCAACTTTTTCGCGACGGCACCGGTGGCGACGATTACAGAATCAGCCAAAACGACTTTGGAATGTGTAAAGACTTTAAAAGGAAAGGATGAGAAATCGACTTTGTTTACTGTTTCAGTGAAGATCTGAGTGCCGAAACGGACAGACTGGCTGCAGCAACGACCCGCCAACACGATGCCGAGGATGCCGTCGGGAAATCCAGGGAAATTCTCGACGTCGGAGGTGGTAGTGAGCTGACCACCGGGAACAATATCGTTGGCCATCCATCCTTCAAAAGGATGGGTTTCAACTCGGCCCGGGCCGTGTAGATGGCGGTAGTGTGGGCCGCGGGACCGCTACCGGTGATGCAGACTCGAGTCTTGAGGGTATGGAGGTCGTCCGTGGCGTTGCCGAATTCAGGAGCGGTGGTCAACGAAAAAAAAGAAAAGGCAGCCGTGGCGGAGGAAGTTGTGACCATCCAGGAAAGGTGCGTGCTTTGGTCAGCAAAAATTTCAGCTGATTTGGGCTTCTACAACCCATGGATGGCTATTGCGATGCGCGCGGGTTTTATTTTGGGCTTTTGGCGCCACCAAAATGAACAGAAAATACAAAGTTTCCAGATACAAAATTGTCAAACATGTTGAACGTGTTTTCTGGGCAAAGCCTAGGATAGGGTACAATGCAGAGGGCATAACTTAGGATAAGGTAGGCCTATCATACACACTGTTCTACCCAAGTTAAGTTTTCTGGGCAAGCTAAGCTTTGCTTTGCTCCAATAGTTGGATTAGTCTATGTCTATACACTTCCTCTACTGTCACATGTTATTTTTTTGGAAAGCAATTATACCATATCCCGTCTTATATAACATACATTGCCTTTGGAGCCGGGTTGTATTAAAGGAAACCGTCATCCCGTCAAAAATTCTAGTAATGTAGCTACCATTTTCTAAATTTGAAGAAATAATATAGGAGTAAAATTTCAAAGTGAATAGACTAAACATCTCAAAATCTATTCTAAAAAGTAATAAATTATGGGGATGTTGAACAAGGTGGCAACGCAACAAGCAAGCCTAGTTTTGGGCGCAGGCCAATGTAGGCCTATAGCAAAATATATGGATAAGTTTGGTCCAAAGTGATTCTGGGGCGAGAAAAGCCCATTGGACAGTCTCAATCCTTTAGTTGAAAAGTGGACAATTAGTGGCCAAGTCAACATCATTACTGATATTAAAGAGTCCAAAACTCGATTAAAATAATACAAACGAGACGAGAGAGGCAAAATCATTGCGCCAAAACTTTGACTACTTCCGTAATCTAGTATTATTATTATTATTATGGCACTCGGTTCTATTTCTAAAGTTGAATATATACAGTATATATCTGTTCTAGCTTTAATTTTCTTCTTTCTTTTTGATTAGTCAAATAATGACAATGTGTTAGGTTGAAATATATATATATATATATATATTTTTTTTGTCACTTTAGGATCTTCAATCCTACCTACTCTGAACCTTCCCGAGATTGCCACCCTTCGGACGGATTATATCACCACCGGAGTAGATATTTTCATTAATCAATAAATAAAACATTCATCTTTCATTTCTGCCATCCCAATCTTCTCAAAAATTAAAAAAAAAAAACCACTCAGGATGCCCTTGGCATATCGTATGAATTATACAGACAGACAACCAAGCAGTTCTTCCTAACGCATCCTCGACTCCAATGAAGCAAAACAAATACAATCAACAAAAATTGTTAACTCCGAGAAAACATATACGATAGTCTAATATAACATAATGCATGTCAAAAATATTTACTGTAATTACTAATCTATCGTTGGCAGCAGACTGGCTTTTGATCCACAGAAATAGAGGACCTTTTGATGAACTCCAAGCAGTCTGCGATGGCTTCTGCGTAGAAAGAATTTGAGCGGCCAAATGATCTCATTCTACAGTCAGCTGATTCCATCGCTAAACCTCTCCTGCTATAATTTCCGTTGATTCCTTTCTTCAGCGATTTCAGAGCTTGCCCGTACGAAAATCTCCACCTGCTTAACAGCCTGAACAAATGCACAAATCTTGCGCGTAATCCTTGGACTGAAAATCTCCTGGGGTTGAGCTTAAAACCTCGGCTTCCATGGCTTCTCCTTCCATTAAATCTGTTGTATCTCATGTCACCCATCTTCCACAAAATAAAAACTGATTACGTCTTTCTCTCTCTTCGTGTGTTGCCGTGAATATATATAAATAAGTAAAGGTTGAAGGGGGACTTTTTGGAAGGTGTGGTGTGGAAGGAAAGAACTTGGAAAACTGCGTTGTTTTTGGAGTGTTTGGGTGTTGCAGCCTCTGGAATTTGGACGGTCTTGCGGGGAATTTGATTAAGAATTAAATTTTGTTTTAATCGGGTGTGATTAATGTAATGAGAAGGAAAGTTAATGCAATAATTATAAAGGTAGGGCCAGGGGGGACAAGGGAAAAGAAAATTGCTTTTCAAATTAGGTGACAAAAGCAACCTTATAATATAGACTAAATGGGGTATCTGTGAATGATTTCGTGGTTTATCAACGAGTAATTGTCGTGCGATACAGTAGACAATTATCTTTAAAATAATTCAGGACCAAAAGTTTTGACTAAGTAGTTGCTTTTTTTGAATAGGAATTGCGGTGGTGGGTGTTTTCCTTAATTTTCTTTCTGTATTCCATGGGAAAGGGGGAGAGAGAGAGAGACAGAGAGTTCGCACTATTTTTTATCGGGTAATAATTTAAATCTTCAATAACAACAACATCAAGAATAACAATAATATAATGTCATAGATTATTATGGGAAGTCTCAATGTTTTTGTCCTGACCACCGGATCTTAGTCATCACTTACCAGAATTGAGAATTTATTTATGCAAAATCTGCACCGCCATGGCATAAGTTAGAAGATGGGCGGTAGTGTTTTTTAAGCGTATAGAAGTGTATAATATGATAAAATGTACACATGGGTCCATTGTTGTTTACTTGCAAGTGCAAATAAAAAGAATGTGCAAACTTGCAAGCATGAAGTAAATAATAAGAATGACATGCCACGTTTCCATCTCCAGCGAACAGACAAAAGCTTGTGATGCAATGTGGGTGGTTAATATACATGGGTTGGTAAAATGAATTAGGGTTAAACAGAAAAATTTCAACGTGGAAAGGAAAGCCAAACGTATAAAGTCAGCAAACATTAGCGCAGGTCATCGACCATTTTAATTTGTTTGGTAATGGCAGGAAAGCTGCCGATAAAACCAGGGCATGCAGTTTCATTTTGACACGCGTAACGCAATGCGGTCTGCATGCATTAGCGGCTTGGCTTGACTGGTTGAAGATGATTTTTTGTTAGGTTTATTTTATGTGCGCGTTGATGTGGCAGACATGCAGGCGGGCAGGCACTCAGAGTGAAGGAAGAAGCGTCGTTTCAGTGTGGTGAGAGGAGAGTTGGTGATTTTCTTCCCTGCTGTGTGCTGTTGCTGTATGTATTTTGGTGGTCAGCTGGGCTAGGAGGTAGGTGGCGCAGGCAGCCCCCACTTCTATTTACAAGACTTTGTCTTGCGTCTGGGCGACAGTATGTAAAGGCATAGTACTTTTGTTGTGAACTTATTAGCTCGATAGTAAATAAATTAACGTACAAGGACCACAATGAAATATGACAAACCAAATAAACGGAGGACCGAAATGAAATATATTAAAACTATGAGCATATCTTGTAATAAGGAGAGAGTGTAAGAGCATTATTGATATTTAGCCACACAATTGCAAAAATCAAAAACGGAAAAAAAAGGGTGAATAATTTGGTTCCAAGCATACATAATTTTATATTTATAGTAAGCAAGAGTGGCGGAGATAAACAGGTAATCAACTTGGTTAGATTTGATTAATAAACCTAACTGAAAATTTTTCAAATTGGAATGTGGTCTTAAGCTTGCCATGCCATGCCATGCCTTGCCTTCTCATATTGTTATAGTATAAATAAGTGCAGTGGCTATAAACGTACAAGTGAAGCATGATGAGTTTGGAAATTAACTGAGAGATTTTAGTTGTCGCGATCAATTAAAAAGTAGATGTTACCATTTCGTTGTTAACTAACTTTTCACGAGTCCCGGGAATAATTTGGGCCGGGAAAGTTGCTCATCGTCTTTCCCGCTTTTTACTTTATTTTCGGATCGAAGACAATATTGATGATCCGACCCGTTCAATTATCCAAATTTGTTTTTAAATAATTTTTTTTTTTTAAAAAAAAAACCGTAACCTAAATCACCAAAGTCCGAACTCGTTTGGCCGTTTCCCTCTTCTTTACCTAATTTTTGCCGCCCGCTGTCAAACAACTGCCGTAAGGAACAGCGGCCACGACCGGAAACAAGTGCCCGAAACCTACCGATTCGCAGTCGTTTTTCCCTCTCCCAAATCTTCAAATCGAGGGAGGCAAACCGAGAGCCACGCCCACCACCCTCCACTCTGCACAACCACCAAAAGTAACCGAAGTAGCGGCAGCTTCCTTCGTCGCCGGCGTCCCAAAAAAAGGGTTAATTTCTGTTCACATTTTGGATTGAGCACAAACTAGTAACACATTGACATTTTTCAGATTGATTTTGATCATTAATAGACCAAACCCGACCGTCCATTTTTTCCTTTTTCATGTTTGCTTCTTGTGACGTTATGTGATTTGTTGTTTTCATTAGACATAAATAGTTTGATGAAGAGATTCTAACTAGCATCATTTATTTGATTCAGTCATTGGGTAATAAACTGTTAATATATGGACGTTAATTTTTTCTCTTTATTGCTTGGCCCTAGAATTTTTGCATATATTGACTTAAAGAGAAACAGCATTACCTTAGATAAGTTAGATCAGTTATCGCATGCAGATTTCATTGAACCTTAAACCCAAAATTAAACTCAAAGCAAGAAAAATGAAATTTAACTGTATCGATTAATAACTTCTACTGAATGATTTTGTGTTCTATATGTTTTGTATTCATGTTGTAGGAATCAAGTAAAAATGACAAAGAAAAAGAAGTCAGTCACCACAGTTTCTCCTCCTCCACCGGATGAATCCCCTGCTGACACTAAATTCCCAGTTGCCGCTACATCCACCGCTACCACTACAGACTGCACTGAAGCAAAGGCTGCCCCGATTCCTATCTCATATCCTGAAGATGGGGTGCTTAGCATTGAATGGATCGAAGATCTCATGTCAACCTTTGATTGGTCTTCGAGGAATCTTCCGCCCTCTGAGTTTCCTTCTGTATTTCCTGTTCATGTTTTTGACACCTTGGTGCTGATTGCTTCCAAGATCCTCCATAAAGAGCCCAATTGTGTCAGGATCGATAGCCTTGACCAGGATTCAAGCGTTGTAGTTGTTGGAGATGTTCATGGGCAGTTACATGACACTCTTTTTCTTCTGCGGGATGCTGGGTTTCCTTCTGAAAATCGTTTCTTTGTCTTCAATGGAGATTATGTTGACAGAGGAGCTTGGGGTCTTGAAACCTTCTTAATTTTATTAGCCTGGAAGGTAATGCTTTAATCTCTTTGGAATTTTCAGATTTTATTTTTTGTATTTCAAGTGGGAAGATATTTTAAATGTTATCTTATGATTTTGACATAGAGTATATTTTTCTAGGTGTTTTTGCCACATAGAGTTTATCTACTCCGTGGTAATCATGAATCTAAGTATTGTACATCTGTTTATGGCTTTGAGAAGGAAGTTATGACAAAGTATGGTGACAAAGGTAAGCATGTGTACCGGAAATGTTTAGGCTGCTTCGAAGGGCTTCCTTTGGCCTCACTAATAGGTGGGCGTATTTATACGGCTCATGGAGGAATTTTTCGCAGTGTTTCTCGTACTACACCAAACAGATCAAAAGGAAAGAAGAACAGAAGGGTAATTCTTAACCCAGAAGCTGACTGTTTATCTCTTGGCTCATTGGAAGAATTAGCTAAAGCTCGAAGATCAGTTCTTGATCCTCCATGGAATCCACATCTCAGTTCGAACTTGATTCCAGGTGATGTTCTATGGTCAGATCCATCGATGCAACCTGGTCTTTCTGAGAATAAGGAAAGAGGCATTGGTCTAATGTGGGGCCCTGATTGCACAGAAGACTTCTTGAAAAAGTTTGATCTAAAGGTGATGGCAAAATCCAAATTTTATTATCTCTCAGCCTTGGCATAGAGTTTTGCAGGGTCAACTAGTTATTTTGATATGAGAACTAAAATTTAATGTGTTTTGTTGATATACTAGGCATATCATAATGTGCATATCTTTTTTCTGCATGCATTGTTTGAAAAGGTAAAGAGAGTTTGTAGTTTGATCATTTGTCCTGCATAACTTCTTGTAAAAGCCCTGTCTATGAATCATACTTATTGTTATCTACATTATTCACCTTACTGTCAATATTCTTTATGATCTCTATAACTATTTTAAGTTAAACATTAAATTTGTCTTTTACTTTGGGAAATGAAATCATTTATAATTGTAAAAGAGTAGGGTTTTTCAGCCACAGGCCTAACTAAGGAAAAATGGGGGCCTGTCTTTAATTCTTTTTATCAACAAAACTACACTACAGATGTTGTATAAATAAAGACATTTCAACGAGATATATTTTTGGCTGCAATGGGCTTTAGGCTGGATTCTCCATCTGTGGAGAGAGGTGGGTGGGTTGGTGGGTTGGCGAATTAAAAGCATTAGGGCATGTCTGAACTTGATCTGGACTAGTTTAGATGAAATTATTTTGTATAAATCTTGTTGTTCTGAGTTGTTGAAAAGCTAACATAGATGCTGTTTAAATGGTTTTCAATTCTTGTTATAGGTTAATTGTAGAACTTGCTACTCTTAAGTGTCATAGAATTACTGCATGTCTATGTTCTGTTTACGAGTATAACATTTACCTTTATAAGAAACAGATTGGAGTATATTGCTTCTTTTGATGATTTATCAATTGCTTGCTTGTATTTTTCTCGCTTCTTTATAACAAACTAGTTGACAATAGGTAAAGGATCTTGAATTTCTAATCAAATCAAAGTGTGAAAATTGAAGCAAGTCAATTATTAATCTTCATTATTATTACTATTATCATTATTATTTTATATTTTTTCTCTTTCCCCTTTAGCGTTAGCAAATTCTTCTTGTAATTAATGTTCAGAAGCCAGCTGATGTTTAGAGTGGCAAACTTGCAGTTCTAATATTGCAGTGGCTATTTTTGTTGCTTCAGTTAATTATCAGATCACATGAAGGCCCAGATGCAAGACAAAAGAGGCCTAATTTAGCAGGAATGGATAATGGGTACACGATAGACCACGACGTAGAATCAGGGAAGTGTATTACTCTGTTTAGTGCTCCGGACTATCCCCAGTTTCAGGTATTTTTATGGTCTTATTTTTAGTTTTCTTCACTGCCAAAATTAGTGTTCATGCTTCTATACAAATTTCTTTACAAACTGTTGATACTTTTGTGCTCTGTCTTGAATCTAGTCTATAGCATCTCTATCATCACGAACGTTGGGGTTCCATATAGGATTTAGGTTCATATAGTTACCAACACTGTTTATCCCTTGGTCATGACGACTCCTAAACCCCTGTAAATGACCATGGTGTTCTCAAATGACATATTTTTTTCCCTGGTGATTTATAGCTTAGCCAGTTGTCCGGTTTTCTGTCTCTCTTGGACCTTTTTCTCTTTGCTCTGAAGTCATTCTTTGCTGTCTCATTGCAACCAACTTGACACCCTTCTATTCATTCTAAAAAACCATTAAAATATGTCTTTGAAATCTCTATTCGGTTTTCATTTTGAATGCATTGTAGGAACCTCATATATGTCTTGCTAATTTTGATGACTTTATTTAACAAGTTGCAATGTTACTGGAGATGTTCAAAATGACGCATTTACGTACGTTTTATATCACATATTGGTTATTGGAGATGTCTTTCAAAATGATGCATGTGTGTATGTTTTATATCACATTTTGGGCAATTCATTTTTTTTTTTTCTAACCCTTCTTCTTCTTCTTTTGATCTTGCAAATCTACATATGGTATGTAAGTACGTCAGTGCCAAGTTAATAATTCGTTTGAAGCAATGGTGAAAAGAAAACTTCCTTAGTATCCATAATTCATTTTTCCAAATTTCGACACTCATTTATATAGAACAAAAATGTGACGTTGATTTTGTATAATGTCATAAAATGCTGGACAAAAGGCTATGATCTTTGTCTTCCTCGATAGTTAACACCAACCTGAGAAATATGTTGACTGATGTGTATAAGTTTGTTCTGGCTGATCACTGTAGTTAGATTATTTGGATGGTAGTGAATTTACAAGTTTCTTAAATTCCTTACTTTGTCTATAGCAAGCATAAGCTCTATTTGGGAGAAACTTGTAGCAATATGATTAGGGTTACTAATTGAGAAAATGGATATCCCTGGATCTTGTATTACATGTGCTTGTATTTCCTTCATTGCTTAATTATTCCTTTGTCCATCATGTAGGTAACAGAAGATAGGTTCAGAAATAAGGGGGCATATATTATTTTAAGACCCCCTCAGTTTGACGATCCAGCTTTTCATGTTTTTGAAGCAGTCACTCCAAGACCAGAGGTGAGTTTTTACTTATTTATAGATTTTTAAAAGTAGGGTTAAGTCAATGGTTTAATACAATGAAAGCTCTCATACAGGCCTATCCCTTTTATGATTTCGAGAATGTAATTGACTCAGATGAAGAGTTGGACTTGCCATCGGGGGAGACTTCTGCATGAAACTGTTATGTAAATGTACATTTATGTTCTTCATGTTTGCCTTTTTGTTCGAATGGGCATTTTTATTTTGGTTGCCCTTCATAGTTGCTCTGTTATCAAAAAAACATTGTTGTTGTCTCACAACTTCTAGTCATCCTCTAATGATTAGAAGTATGATAAGTTTTGGTGAAATATGATATTTTCCTTTGAATCGATACATATTTTTCTTTGCTCTTCTAAAATGGATGCATATTCATCCCAAATTCGGTCCTTCGCTTGTCTCTTAACTTTGTTGTTGACAACCCGCTCTTGACATCTCTTTTCAATTAACTTCTTCATTCGTTAGTTTTAATTCAAATATTATTTTTATTAACATCCTGAATAAACTTTCCCACCAAACAACCGATTAACGCTCGAGTTTAAGCCTCAATTACATTCATGCTAATCAGAATGCAAGGATTCTACTAATTAACTAGAATCGTCATTGTCAGCGAGAAATTTATCTTAAAAGTAAGTATATATCAGATACATATGGGTTAAAACTGATAATATGGACATGTGATTTGGACCAGTGGCCCCCGCCGAAGTCAGCTTCAAGAGGGGACAAAATTCAGCTAAATAGCTTTTATGCCCTTCCCAATCTCTTGGGACTACGAATAATAAACATCCCAAAAAAAAAAACTACTGGTCAGATTGCTCAAATGGAACGCGAACAAACAACTGCCCGTGCAGTGTGACCACCGCCGATGTTTGATGAGGGTCAATCCTTGAAGGTAAGCTCACAACCTGGCACCAAACAAAAAAAAATATATTATAATGTTTCTTGCAAAGTTTTCTTGCGGACAACAAGGCAAACAAATTAAGTAACATCCTATTTGCATTTCCGGCGGTATTTCTAAGCCAATTTCATTTATTTAATTCGAAAATGTTAACTTATTTATTTCATTTTAATGATTAATTAGGTTGCCGCAGGTTCTTTATAATTAATTATCAGAAGTTAAAGTGGGAATAATCCATCATAAAGATATTTGAGGCGACTAAGAAGTCTCGTTTTTGATGAGCATAGAGTCTGCATAATCCGAAGTAACAAAACAGCATTACACTCATGGATAGCAGTCACCATTACATTAAATAATATATATCCATTGAAAAAGCAATAATCATATTTAAAGAACCATAAGAGAAACATAAAGACAGTTGAGAGAGAGCATTCTCACGTGCATTCTCCTCTATGTGCCATGCACAACGTATCCATTCAATATTTGTTCTCACCATAATCAAATAATATTTTATTAGATTACCATTGTGAAATATATGCGAACCTTTTTGAAGGGTGTGACACCCCAAGGATTATGAGGATGCTCAGGTTCACCACTTATAACCAGGCGTCCAACTGGATCTGACTGAACTCGTACCTGGGTTTGCCAAACAACAATATATTAAACACTTCCAATGTGGACACATCAGCAATAGAGTACCCTGAATTAAATATAATAGTGAACTGACACCAAACTGTAGCTAATTTCTCTAATAAGCAAATACGAATTTTTTCAAAATGGTCACACAATAGTATGATACGTCTCATACTTGAAAGAAATGATTTGTTGTAAATTGAAACGAATGGATCTCATTTTCAACAATTAACCAAGCAGATCAACCGCCTTTATTGGTGATCCTTGGTTCATGATCAACCCAATGGTACAAATACATTCATGTTGAGTCTCTCCAAAAAGTTTTACTCCCCTTGTGTTGTCTGTGTCATAAGCGGATAATTACCCACCACAAAAGAAAAAAATAAAAATGCCACAACAAAATAGCTATCAGATAAAGCAAATGGTAAGCCACCACCTGAAACATCAGTTGTCCCAGCAACTAGCACTCACCAACTTGACCTTGACGCATCTTATTACCAGCCAACTATTGACTGAACTAAGGCATTTCTATGCCACGTCATAATAGAAAAACTGCTTCTAAGCATCTCTATTGTACCACGTGATGTAACAACAAAGAAGGAAGACAAAAAAATACACAAATCGTATAACCCAAGTACACAAGCTTACCTCCTCACGGAGAAGACCTGGCACTAATGCATAGACCTCAAAACAATCTTTCTGCGACATTAAATCTATTTCAGTAAACTAAAATATGAAAGTTGTTCTTCCGGTTCTATCTAGAGCAAAGTGAACTTACAGATCTCTGCACATTGATCCTCACCCAATCAGCTGGTGGTCCAATATCAACTACATCAATGTCCAATCTAGCAACCAAAAGAAGAGGGAGGGAAAAAAGCCAATAAATTCACCCAATTCACCACATCTTATCATGCAATGACACCTAAAATTGACAATGTTTATATAGGCAAACTCCATTTATAACGTAACAGAATCTTAACTGTGATTTGGATGTTTTAGTACGTGCAGCTTTGACAGCATGTTCCAAATATGACGTCTTCTTACGCTTAAGTAAACCTGGTCATAGAGGCAAGATTCAGTATGGGAGAATGTTGGTAAACAATGTTGGTAAACCATACTGTGTACAAGTGTGAAATGTTGTTTGAACGCCCTACCAAGCTGCTTTTCACTCTTTTGCAGAGACACAGAATTCTTATCCTACACATTTCAGATTAATTGCATCAACTAAAAATGAGAAAAGAATACACATGCAACAAACTAGAGCAAAATAAATTTCTCAACAGTTGAAATCAACAAACCTTGATTACAGGATCAGTAACTTCACCGTTACCAAGAACACGTTGTGAGTGCCAACCCTGCATGGCACGTGTGGCAGCATCCCTCCTTGCTCTGCCTGGTCCTGAAGCCTAATTACCACGAATACGCATGAATCATTTTGGAAAAATTCAAAAGACAGGTAAGAATGCCAGTGGCAAAATGTAAAGCCAACAACTCACTCTGTAACACGAACAAAATTGTAAAAAGGAAAAGCATTTAAATTGTTTTCACATGTCCTTGTGTAATTTTCAAGATTGAATGGTTTAGAACAGGGAGGTTTCGAGGTAAATAATTTTGGACCAACTGGAGCTTTAGTCGATAAGAATTCATGATTGGTTGTCATCCTTTTGAAAGAAACTTGAATGGTAGTCTGACCAATTAAAGCAGTTCGAAACCAAGTTTGAACAGAAAGAACCCAACCATAGACTCATTTCCCAAACTAAGTTATATTCCACTCATTGGACACAGGCAAACCTTTACGGTGTGATTTTAAATTAGAACATCTCCCATAGATTTCTCTTAATAAACTGCAACTATTTCAAAAAGGTTGAATATGATAGATCATGCAAGGATGAAGAAAATCATGTAATTGATCATGAATTTAGTTGATTTTACCTGATTGTCAATATTCATAGGTTCTGAATGAGAAGCAACAGGTAAACTAAGCTCACCACCAGATATCTTATGCCTTTCATAATCAAGAAGTGCCTGAAGGAACAGATCAAACAAACTAAGCATATGAAACTAAACAAAATACTACCAATGAAAGCAGACAAAAGGAAGTGCACAAACAACAAAGGAATTTTCTGCGAAAGCACCACCAAAATAAATGAGAGGCAAGAGAAGAAAATCAGACCTTAATTGGCCCTCAGACATAATATGTTCAAAATTAATTGGAGGTAAGATGGTCTAGTTATTCTGCTAGTTCAATCCCATTTCCACACTTCAATAAGCACAAACAGTAAGTCATGTCTTTTTAGAACAAGTATTAATTATCAACTACTTTACATGTCCTCTGTTGCATTAATATGGGACAAAGAATTATACTAAGCCATAAAGTCCAGACAATTTCAACTCGGGCTCTCAGCACAGAATGAAAGCACCAACATTGTAACACAAACTACCAAGTGACCTAGGTATGTAAAAACAGTGAAAAAGTATAGAGGATAATAGGTGAATACTAAGGATCCAACTAGTGCCTCTGATGAAAACAAAACAATGGTGCACTCCATTGGTTCATGGTTCACTTAAATATAAATTTGAGAAATGCACTTGCTCATGGGTACACTATACACATAAAAAGGAATAGTATATGTAAGGTAAAAGTTACAATGAAATTCAAAAATTGACTGTTTTTGTTCATCTATCTATATTTATAATATAATATAAAACAGTGTCAGTCTACGATCACCTTCTCATAGAAACCTCGAAATGTCCATGAAACCGTTGTACATGTTCTGCATAAACAATAGAAAAGGAGGGTAAATCAACAATTAGTTGCATGAACTCATTTTGATGGTAAAGAGAGAATGCATGTCACAAACAATGGGTGGAGTTAAAAGGTAAAATAAAAGTTGAGCCTCCAACATCTCCAATTTATCAATTACTAACAGCAAATGTCTTGAGAATCTGGAACAAATTATTAATAACAAAAGCTACAGCATAACAAAAGCTATCTCAGCATCCATATGGCAAAGTTTGCATACAATAACAAGATTTAAAATCTATATCATATACTGCTCCTTACTTTGGGGGTTTGAAGGACTCTCCCACTTGCCGCCACAACTTACATGAGGTCACCTATCCATATTCAGAAATCAGTTATCTACCATTACAGATGTCACCAAAGAAATTTTTTGGAAAAGAAAAAGAAAAAAAAAAGACCGAATTCAATTCCTGAAATACATTACCATAGTGCTTACATCAAATCATATTACAAATGCTAGCAAAAGTTATACAGTTTTCAGGAAATGTGCAAAAACAACACTATTGCAAAAGGGGACTCTCATCTCCAAGCCATTTGTTAACTTAACTATTGATTACAGTAAACAAGCATCCAATAATCAATTAACACACCAACTTAGGTATGACTTATAGGCAGACATTCAACATAGAACACCACCAATATGGTAAACATATTAGTATTTTAATGAATATACACCAACTTGTTCCTGAAAGTATTGATATTTATAATTAACTTTCATAAACCAAATGATATTGTACAATTATTATTACTCTTCCTATTTCTTCACATTATGTAATTTTCTGAGTTTGAATTTTGGGAAGTGCCCAAGGCATGTTGAAATATCAACCGAGAGATCAAATAAGACTAATTTATACTAAAAGACCATCAAGCTTGAGCTCCAGACATATAATTCTGATGCACATAAATTCATGGCTGGGAAGAAAGAGAATTCCTAAAACAAGAGAAGCAGGATATTCAAATTTGGTCATAGAAACTGTTATTTGATATTTAACATAGTTTTACATAGTCCCTTGAACTTAATCTTAATGATAATCTAAAGAACTAACTCAGATAGATCTAAAAGGTTAACTTTTAGAGAGTAATTAATCAGTTCTTAACAATCTATTTCCTACTAATAATTTTGTGAAATTATATAGATTAAGCCTAGAATTAGATCAACTCTTTTTTGAATCTCAATCACTACAAATCCCTCAATGTGAGGATCTTCTCAGATTTCTTTGTACAT
This sequence comes from Swietenia macrophylla, assembly GCA_032401905.1. Taxonomy (NCBI): domain Eukaryota; kingdom Viridiplantae; phylum Streptophyta; class Magnoliopsida; order Sapindales; family Meliaceae; genus Swietenia; species Swietenia macrophylla. The sequence continues at coordinate 40,365 of CP135586.1, read as the reverse complement.
AATTCTTAACACAATTTTGTATGTTTTGATATTATTCGAGACCCAGAATATACACACATATTAGCAAAATTACAAAGTAGGGACAATCGCTACAAATTCACAAAAGAACAAAATTAACCTATATTAAAGTGGCCATAATATAAAAAATGGAAGTGAAAATTGTAAAAGTTTATCTAATTATAGAGCAACTAGTGCATACCTTGTCATAGCCACCCAACCTAGTCACAGCTCTCCACAACCTTCATTCCCCAAAAAATATTAAATTAGACCAGACTAAACAGTTATTGCCCAAGAAAATAAAAAGCTACCATCCATAACCAAGCAAGCAAGTCAAAACTAGAAAATTACTTAAGACAATTCAATCCTTCTCCATAAAACTTAGGAGGCTTAAATTCCATGCTCTTCTCCCTAAAGAAAATTTCAAGTTCCTTCATGAAAGCAGATTGCTCCTCTTCCGTTCCCGATTCACTACCCTCATAATCTCCATCCAAAAGAAATAGCTGCCCTCTGTTGAATTTCTCATTTGTAGCAGGTGTAGCAAACTCTGTTTTCTTATCCTGATTTTCAAGCACTCCCAAATTTACACCCTTAAGTTCTGAAGAAGCTGCAGTAGCCCCAAGAATAGCAGGTTGTGCTTCTGAAGAAGTTTTGACCTTGGAGTCTGCAGGGAGTTGAGGTTTGGAATCTGCAGAAGGTTCAGCCATGGAATCTGTGGCCGATTCCATTCTGGATTCAGCAGGGGCTACCAACCTAGAAGATGAGGGGGCTTCCACCTTGGAAGCTGCAGGGGCTTGAGCCGTGGAACCCGTGGGGGGCACTTCCATCCCGGAGGTTGCAGGGGGTTTGGTGTTGACCGAAACAGTGGGGTCAATCTCAACCCCAGTATCTTCTTTAATTTCAGGAACTTCATGAGCTTTAGCTTCTATGTTAGCAGGTGGTTGAATATCAGGCTCTACTGAACCTGTAACTGCACCAGCATCTAAAGGAAGGCAGGGCGGTGAATCTTGCTGAGGGGTGGATTGTGATTTAAAGTCGTTAACATCTGAAAGAGTCTTAGTCTCAGCTAGAGGATTCCCATTAACAAAGGCAAGAGGGTTAGGCTCTTCCAAGGGCGCAGAACAAGAAGCCTGAGCATGAGCATCAGTAGGCTGCTCTTGTTCGGTATTCTTCGCAGAAACCGGCACGTCTTCTCCCGTTTCTTCATTCTTCTTATCCGCCGTACCACTACTCATTTTCAATTCTATACCACGAAGCAGAGCAAAAGTTAAAAAGCCTATAACACATATCGTGGCCACAAGTGGTTTGAACAAAAAAATGCCTCGAAAAGAGTAAAGGTACGCAGGCTGCTCGTAGGAATAGTTAATTCAAAGAAAAATAACCGAAAATATGGACGGGAAAAAAACCAAAGTTGAAACAAATTTCTATCGATAATAAGAATGCATCATGACCAATGAAAGAAGAGAGCATGTTTGAATCTAAGCATTTCAACCCATCTTGACAAGAAAACAATAACAAAGTTGAGAAGAGAAACTTTATTACCTGCTATGGGGAAGAGGATGATAGTATATTATGACTGAAACTTACGGGAACCGATTGAGCGACGGAAATCTTTTTCGATGATTGATCTAATAAACCCTAATTTATATATTCTGGGCAATTACAAATGCATTTGGAAATCTTAGTAGGAAAAATTATAACAGGGAGACGGTAGCTGTATGCACGACATACACGTGCCCGTTTATTTTGCACTAATGCAGTATTCCATAAATAATTGACGTCTGCCAACATGGGCCTGAGCCCACCCTTCCCTTTTAGACAAATATTAGGGCCCATTCCTTACAAGCCCATATAAAATTGGCCTCTCTAATATTTGGAGGAGATAGTTGGGCCATCCTTTCAATTCTGAATTCAATAAATGAAGTATTTTCCAGAACAAATATGATAATTTCCAAATCAAGAGCATCCACTGTTTGGATATATGGCTCTTTTTTAATAACAATTTATATTTTATGTAATTAAAGATATTCTAATATATTTTTTATTTTATGAGAATTTTGATTTTAATAGTTAAATAGTATTCTTATAAAATTTACTTATTCAAATTAAAATTCGAGTTGAGTCCAAAAAGAAAATATTAATTTTAGAAGAAATAGATTATTAGTTAATATATACGCGGAGGTTGAGATCATTTATAAAATAAAATTATACCATTTGCAATATAATTTATGATAAAAAATATTACATCATTCGCAATATAATTTATGATAATGAATAGTTTCATTCACAATGTAATCTATGATAAGAAATAATTATAAGCTAAGGAGTGTATCGAGGTTTAAGATTAATCTTTTAGGTTTATTGAGATGGAGTACTCATCAGACAAGAATAGACATAATGTAATCTATAATGATAAATAATTTTATTCATAATATAATCTATAATAATAGATAATTTCTAGGGATAAGAAGTTTATTAAGGTACTAATTTGATAAAAGTATATAAATTTTATTAAGAAAAACAATGAGATCTATTGAAATGTGAGTGTGATTGGGTGTTATTGAAATTTGTGAGTGATTAAAAAATTACAGAGTGTGGTTGTAATAAATTTTTACATAATATATTTTTCTTCAATGATCCTCAATGGCAATAGTTTTTTTTTCAATATATAAATTTTTATATAAAACTTTGTAATTAGTATTTTTTTCATCTTTTTTTAATTATTTATTTAATATATTCATTCTAAAATATTTTTGGTAGATATTAAAAATTTTCAACAAATGGTATCAGAGTTTTAGGTTTTCAAATGGATATTTAAATTTAAAAGAAGTTTAATACAAAAAAATTTGATAAGAGAATTAATTTTAACTTATAGTTAATTACGAGTTATGGGTGAATTAGTCCAATCTGAGTAAACGAGATATTGAAACTGAAGTCAAACTCAAGCAATGAACAATCAAAGCACCTTAAAGAAGATTGCATGGAGCAAGTTCGAGCATTATTTGGTTGTTATGTAAGGTGTGTGGTGGATTTTATATCAATAATTGAGAAGTGTCAAAAAAATCAAATATTAAAGTGGATAATTTTTAACATGGTATTCGACATATATCAAAAAAAAATCTTAAGAGTTTAATTCTACCTGGCATGTATTTTGAATATAATAGAGTATAATATTTCTTTATGTTGAGCATCATATTTAGAGTACAGTAATTTTATGCATTGAGAATCATTACAAGCCCTGCTGATTTTTGTAGAGTATCAAATAATTGAAGGGATTTTTGAAGAGTATCAAATGAGATGGAGATAATATAGCTGTGTGGATGCAACGATAGTGAAGATTATTTCATCATAATTTCTCACTCAAGTTGAAAAACTTGCCAATGTGGAGATTATTGAGCATGGGGTAGTATGTGTCGTTTTCCCTAGTAGAGATAATCTGAGGCTTAAGTACTCTCAATGGAGCTTCTCGACCTCTTTATGACAGCATTTATACCAGTTTTGAAGGTACTCCTGCTCACTGTTCTCGGTTTATTTCTTGCACTAGAGTGCATAGATATGTCGGCAGAACAAGCTTGGATGCATTTGAATGACGTAAGCCTTGTTGCAAGTTTAATTGCAAAATTCTTATTATTAAATGTTAATTTTCCCTACCAAGAAGTTAAGGAATTTGGTTTAATATGTCCCTTGCTAACTGAATGCTTATAGAGGAAAACATACGAAAATTACTAGCAACTAATAGAGTGGCGAACTTTTTCGGCCTCGCATAAACAAATTTCATCTCATCTGTTACTTTCAAATTATGCAGGTTTCAATTTTCGTCTTCAATGGCAAAAAACATAACAGCTATAGCTTGTGAGTTTGCTTTTACTAATAGGCAATTAGCTTCTTCTGATGTTTACCTTTGTCTTTGCTCCTGTTTTCTCATTTTACAAAACTAAGCGGGCGGTTTATGCCATTCAATGTTCTAATTACATTCATCATTAGCTCAGCACTTGTTTGCATAGTTCTAAAGCACCTCGTGATTTATAGGGTATTGTTTTCGGATGCTGTTCTGCAGGTACTTTTGGCCTCTATCCCTCTCTATCAACGGGCCAAATGAAGCGAGGTGTGTACAAATGTTTTGAGTTTCTTTTTTGCCATATATTCTTAACTGGTGGATTGCTGTGAAGTACCAATACATTTTCATGAATTAGATAAAAAATGAAATGAATTCTTTGCTTTGTTTCTAGGAGTGGTTGCTGTTGTTTGTTTTTGTGAATTTGTATAGTCACATTAAACATTTGCCCAGCAATGTCTCTAGCTCTGTGTGTTGGAGGGCTCAGAAAAAGTTTTAGTTCAACTTGAGATTGTTAAATTAAAGATGTTTTTCGTTTTACAATCTGTAAGTTTATCTTGCATACAATCATCTTTAAGATCTTTCCATTTTCTGCTATAATTTTCTTCTGAAGCTTATATTTGTACCTTTCTTGTCAGTTACATATATTCCAAATTCCCAGTGTCAAAGAGGTGGCAACTTCAGAATATCATATGGCTGTAAGCGTACCGCTGCAAGTGTTGAAGGTGCAAAGAGCTTTCTCTGGCTCATCTTTACCGCAAATGTATGGAAACAGTGCTTATAGCACTATTTTTTTTTTTTAAAGAAAAACTAAGAAAAATAAAAGTAAAAATAAAACAAAAAAAGGGGCTTCAACAACAGAGAAAGAAGTACACTGATTTTAAGTTCATTGAAACTCTGGCTTCTTCTCGGATGTAGAGCAATCGAGTTCAAAATGATTCAAATGGTTCTTGCCGGCTGAGCACTGATATAAAGGCAGCAGTGGTCCCATGTGAGAATTTGAAAGATTTTCAGTTGCTTCTCCCATGGGGCATTGGCTGCATATTCTAATCATGAAATGGGATCAGATCCATTGTATAAGCTTGTTCTTTTACTTCCAGTTTGCGCTCCCGCCGGCTATAAATATATGTACGAGACTGTTGTAAATTGCTATCAACTACTCGGAAACAATTGCCCTGCCCAATTGTTTTGGTGCTGGTGAGAGCGAATGTTCAGTAGGAATGCCGTGGACTTTTGCATTGGCGTCAATTTCTCTTACATTCTGGACAACGTTTTCATGTGGCTCGTGAAGTAACACTCTTTCTTCTGCTGCCCTCGGTGCATCTCCTCCATGAGCCCCATCTTCTCGTAAATATACCTTTCTTCGGTCTAAATGAAGTGATGATAATGTGTAGAAAGAAAATTTGATCAATAAAGGAGGGGCTATAGACTGTAGTTACACACTCTGTCTTTCGGATGTATGCTCTACGCACATCATCATCTTTTATCTGGTTTTACATTATTTTAGATTGCAATAGAGCATCTTAATCTAATAATTCTTGTTCATAATTAATTGCAATCGATGCAAATATTTAATTTATAAGTATACCGCAATTGATTGGATCTAGAACAAATTCTAATAGGCATTAGACCACCTATTCTACTATTTACATACAAGTCGCATCACTGTTTGTGTTTGCCTGTGTTACGAAACAGTAGATTATTCGTCACATAAGCAGTAACTTTTAACAGATGCCTTGGAAAAAGGACACATAGGTGTGTGCGGTGCAGGTGACATCGATTGAGCGACGAGGATCCAACGACTTGGGAAACCCCAAGAGTTAAAAGGAGCACGCTTGTGTCGCGGCAACGGCTGCCAAAGCAGTTTATATTCCGAGTGAAACTTAAAAATAAAATCTAAAGCAAAAGGTTGACTTACAAGTTGAAACCAACCCCCAAACCCAACCCAATCCGACTTTTTAAAGATCTCTGGTCTTACTCTCTTCTTCCTTTCTGAATATCTCAGCTTCTCCTCTCCCACCCCTTTTCGAAAGCAAGAAAAGAAAATAAATTATGGAGGATCATTTTCAATTTCCCTGAATAAGTTCTCTCATTTGGGAAGAACGAATTGATTAATCATGTATAGGTCAGTTCTACACACTCTCTTAGCTTCTACTCTGCCATTTGCTTTTTCTTTTTCTTTTTCTTTTTCTTTCAATGTTTCATTGATATATTTCTTTTTTCATACATCCAATTAGTAAAAAAATGGAGGTAATGGAAATGGGAATGTCGAGTTTTGGGGATGAGAGCATCGATGTTTACGATGGCAAACTCATCCAACATTCGACTGATTTCTCCGTTCTTCAAGGATTAACTGACACTGAGAGAGACACCAATCTTGAACCTTACGAGGGTATGCAATTCGAATCAGAAGAGGCTGCTAAGGCCTTCTACAACTCCTACGCTCGCCGTGTTGGTTTCAGCACTCGCGTTAGCATGTCTCGCCGCTCCCGGCGTGACGGTGCCATCATTCAAAGGTCTTTTGTCTGCGCCAGGGAAGGCTTTAGGATCGACAAAGACAAACCGCCTGCTTCACCTGCTTCTGATCGCAGCAGGGTCAAGCGTCCCCGTGCCCAAACCCGTGTTGGTTGTAAGGCCATGTTGGTTGTCAAAATTCAAGATTCTGGAAGATGGATTGTTTCTTCATTTGTTAGGGAACACAACCACGAGTTAGTCCCTCCTGATAAGGTACATTGCCTTCGTTCTCATCGACATGTCTCTGGTTCTGCCAAGTCTTTAATTGATACCTTGCAAGGTGCCGGAATTGGCCCCAGTGGTATTATGTCTGCGCTCATCAAAGAATACGGTGGAATCAACAATGTTGGTTTTACAGAGCGAGATTGTAGGAATTACATGAGGAGCAGTCGCCAGAGGACTCTTGGCGGTGACACCCAGCTCCTTTTGGACTTCTTGAGAAATAAGCATTTCGAGAACCCTGCTTTTTTTTTTGCTGTTCAGGGTGATGAAGATCAATGCACGAGCAATATCTTCTGGGCTGATCCAAAGGCAAGGAGTAACTACACTTACTTTGGTGACACTGTCACCTTTGATACAACTTACAGGTCAAACCGCTATCGATTGCCCTTTGCACCTTTCACTGGGGTTAACCATCATGGACAGCCCGTGTTGTTTGGTTGTGCCCTCCTAATTAATGAATCCGAAGCATCATTTGTTTGGCTATTTAAAACATGGCTTGAAGCCATGTCTGGCAGGTCTCCTGTTTCAATAACTACTGATCATGATCGAGTGATTGGCTTAGCCATTACCCAGGTTTTTGCAGAGACTCGTCATCGCTTCTGCAAGTGGCACATCTTTAAAGAATGCCAAGAGAAGTTGTCTCATGCGTTCTTAGAACACTCCAATTTTGAAGCAGAGCTCCACAAATGTGTCAATCTGACAGAGTCAATCGAAGAGTTTGAGTCTTGTTGGCTGTCTTTCATAAATAGATACGACCTTGCAGAACATGAGTGGTTACGAGCAATTTATGCTGATAGGCGGCAGTGGGTCCCAGTGTACTTGAGGGACACATTCTTTGCTGAAATGTCTGTAACACAGCGTAGTGATAGCATGAACTCATTTTTTGATGGATATGTCAATGCATCAACAACTCTTCAGCTGTTTGTTAAGCAGTATGAGAAGGCTCTGGAAAGTCGTTATGAGAAAGAAGTCAAGGCAGATTATGATACCATAAACACTGCCCCTGTTCTGAAAACCCCGTCACCAATGGAGAAACAGGCAGCTGAGCTTTACACAAGAAAATTGTTTACAAAATTTCAAGAGGAGTTGGTTGAGACATTAACTTTCTCAACCAAAATTGAAAATGAAGGTGCAATCACCATGTACAAGGTTGCCAAGTTTGGAGAGTGTCATGAAGCTTACTTTGTTGATTTCGATCTTAGTGAGATGAAAGTGAGTTGCAGCTGCCGGATGTTTGAGTTCTCTGGCATTCTTTGCAGACATATACTTACAGTTTTCAGAGTGACGAATGTTCTTACTCTGCCATCTCGATATATTTTGAAACGATGGACGAGAAATGCCAAGAGTGGTGTGATGCTGGAGGATCGTACCAGTAACATGTTTAATGGTTCAAAAGAATCTCTTACAGTTCGATACAATAATCTTCGTCATGAGGCCTTTAAGTATGTTGATGAAGGAATTAAATCTCTAGAAATTTACAATATGGCAGTCAAAGCTCTGCAAGAGGCTGCACATAAAGTTGCTCTTACAAAAAAGACTGGTGGGAGACATTCTGTTCCAAACAAAACTGGCAGAGAAGATCGTCAGTTTCAGGGAAGTCAAACAAATACTACCTGCAGTGATCATCAATGGACTCTACAGCAGCCTGCCTCTGTGGTCAGTTGTCTAACATGACATTAGTTTATTAGCTGCAGATATATTTCTTCCTCGGGCAATCATATTCACTGCATATTAGCTAAGCTTTGTCTTACCTTTTAACTGGCAGATTCAGCCCATGGTTTGCACCTGTATAATTGTATGCTTTGAGTTTTATCAAGGGTAATATTCCTAATGGCCAAAAGAAGTTGGAATTTGATTTCAGCTGTTAGTTACAGCCATACCACTGTGCTTACTAGTTTGAGACTATAACAGACTATCAAAGAAACACATATTAGTTGGAATTTCAACAAATAACCTGTTCTCAAATAAATAGCGTGATTTGTTGAACGCAATTTGTTGGGAAAGGGCATATGTATAGAATGCTTAAAATCCATTATCTTTTGATGTGGGATGCATCATCTTAAAGTCTCTTATATCACAATACGATTTTCAATTTAAATGAAAAAAATGTGGCTTTCTGACTTAAGTTGGTACTCATATTATTATATCGTGGTAAGCAAATACTTGTAAGAGTAGTAGGAAGTTGTAGAGTTTTTTAAGAATATCTACTTTTGGGTTTTCCCATGAGAATATGGTACTTATCACATTTGATTCATTTGCTTCCGTGGTTGCCAGGAAAATATGGTACTTTCACTTCTCTAATATTGATTTATGCTGATCTTTCTTCTCATGTTACAATATTCTCATGAATTCTTATTATGGACATGCATTTTGTAGGATGAACAAGACCAAAAAATCCAAAAATTATCATGTCAGCTTGAACGGGCACGAAGAAAATGTGAAGTATATCGAGCCAACTTGCTTTCAGTTTTAAAAGACATTGAGGAGCAAAAATTACAGCTGTCGGTTAAAGTTCAAAATATTAAACTTGAGATAAAAGATTGATATTCTAGTGGCGCTATCTTACTGCTTGCTTCATCAGGTTGAGGCTAATGGATGCCAAGTTTCAGTAGTTTCCAATAAATAAAAAAAGATATTTGTTACCGTTGTCTAGGTGGTGGTGGTGCTTAATTGTAGCTCTCTCTCATCTGGCTCTCTAGACGATGAGTTGCGCGTAATTAGTCAAATACAAATAGAGTTGGGTCTTTTTACACTTTGTCTTTGATGCTTAAGTTTGCTTCCATTCCGTTGTCCTAGTTTATATTTTTCATCCAGGTATCAAATCATGCAGGAATCTGATTATCTTCCATCTCATCTTGTCACCAGGTGATTGGTTAGTTGAGTTGATCTCATCATGACTTAATGGAAAAGTGTAGGGTCACTGTCAGCTGGGTAGTTGTTGCATTTGCTCATTGAAGAAGATGTCACCTATCGTGCAAACTTTGATTTTGAAAATATGATGGTTTTTTGTGATGAAATTGATAAGCTTATATTATTGTGTAACTGATCCACATAGTTTCTCGTCAGTAATTTATTTTCATGTTGTTTGTGATACTGATATCAATAATTAGTGTTTCAAAAACTGGTTGATGTATAGAGTTGCAAACTTGCTGTTCGATGTTAATTAGGGTCGCATGAATGGTCGGATACAACGGGAAAGAAGCCGGATTTTGGAGGAATGGGTAGCCAACGCACACTCCATCATCATGTTGTGGACTGGGAAAGATGATCACTGTGCTTAGTGTTCCAGACTGTCCCATAGCTATAGTTTCTGGCTTCTTTTAGTTTCTTTACAGCCGAATTTAATGCTTCATGCTTTTATATCAATTTCTGTATAAACTGTAAATCCACTCGAGTAAATGCATATGAGGTTTATCAAATTTATGGTAGCGGTCACCTATAGCTTACATTAGTATGCACATTCTCTTTCAACTAATGCGGTGCTCAAGCGTTGCTGCATCCAATTGATATGAAGCTCATAAAATCTTCAGTTCTTGAAGGCCGACGACAAATTAGGGCAATAATCTTACACTTACTTTTAAAAGCTTCAACATCACATTTGAAGGGTAACGCCATTGCATACTAATTCATTTATCAAGCTCATAGGTATATCACCAAACAAACAAAATAAATGATTCACTGTCTTGCCACTTTTCGTTTCCGACATGCTCGCTTTAATCTAAACCCTCCCATTGTTATTCGCAAGTGCCTTTCAGTTCTATTTTCCACAAGACCTAATTGAATAGAAGATATAAAACAAGAAGCTAGCCCCATAAATAAACATAATATCACGTGGGAAGTTTCCAAATTAAGAGCTGATTAAAGAATCTTCAATTGAAGATCGGGATGTCCAACCCGTGCTTTGTGCCTTTCAAAAAGATCTGCTAATGCTGCAACAAATTGGTTGTGTGCTTCAGTTACCTGCAATAGGAATACAGGAAAAATTAAGGAAAAATATCTAAGAGTTGCTATTCCTATGTTGTTCATATGAAAAAAAAAATTAGAATAGTTGCCTAAGGAATTCTATTACAAGCAAGCAAGTTTAACACAACAAAATACTAGATCTATTAACATAATTGGTTTTGGAACAGAAAGCAGCAATTTAATATGCAATATCTATAACTTCTACTCATGGCTCTGTAGATCTGAGATATCCAATTACCACGTAATGTTCCTTTAAGCTTCTTTCTTGTGTCAGGATCTTCCCCACATTCTCATTAATCATTCAGTTTAAGTGAGAAGCATTTGCAAGTTGGATACAAAAAAGCATGTAGTTTGTCTTCACTGAGACAGTGTCAACTAAAACCCCGAAGGATTCCAAAAAACACAGGTAACAATTTATCTACAGGCAAATGAGAACAACTATATTAGGCCAGCAAATCTAGTAACATCCATACCTCTTCCACAGTAGGCTGAGGACTTTTCTTCAACTCTATTGGTTTCCCAACCACCACATGCATTGGACGTTGATAGGGTAGCGGAGATCTGCAAAAGTGAAAAACTGTCAGAATCCAAACAGCTTTAGGTAACTACCCCCTGCATATCTCCCACATATTTTTAGACATTCTCTTGTAAGTGGACGTGGAAGTAACAGAACCAAAGTGTCAAGTTGGATGCCAGTAACCCATTTTGCCAAAAATTGGAATATATATTATTTTACCCTTGAATTTATTTTTCTGTATTGACAAATTGTTACGAAAACAAAAACTGTCGTTCACTGTACTGTGACGGAATTCTCTCATAATAGACATGGAAGTCGCAGAAACAAATTGTCAACTTGTATGCCAGTAACCCATTTTCTAATCAGCTTGTGACAGTGAGAATTCCACAAGAGTACATAGAACAACAGTTTTATTTTGATGAAAATTTTTCAAAATATAAAAAATAGATTCAAGTATAAAACAATATATATTCCAAATTTTAGCAAAATGGGCAGTGAATATATCAGGAGACATACTGGCCTTTACTTATAAATGGGAGGGGCATTTATGGACGTGATATGCAAAAGTACAAGTTCAAAAATGGCCGGTTACCTTATAATTTCTGGATAGTTTATTGACAATTACTTATGATGTCAACAAAAACATTTTGATACCTCAGAGTAACTCCACTACGTTCATGAAGAATAGATGAAAATAATATTTACTTTAACAGATAGTAAACACAAACAAAGAAGCTGAATTGCAAAATGAACAAAAAGAGGTATCACGGAAAATTATTTAGATATAGGGAATTTCATGCATACCCAAAAAGTCCCCAAAAGTATATTGGGGTGAACTTGATGGCTCTGGAAAATTTGAGGTACAACTTCCCACCTGGCTTCCACCAATTGTAAACATGTGACTGTAGCACAATTGAGAACAAAAAATAAGAAACAATTAAACGATACACAGGATGCCTCACATGTAAAAGGGACAAAAAGTTTTAATTAACAACATGGAATAAATTGGAAACAAACACTAAGGGTCATTTTTTGCATAAAAATTTAAAGAAACAGATTAATAAGGTTATGGAAACCTGCAAGCAGTTAATATTGTTGCAGGCCTACTCTGAGCTTTTCAAAAAAAAAAAAAACAATAATGGCAATGCAAGTATCACAATGACAATGACAATAGATATGAACTCTGCAGAAAGAATAATCTATACCTGACCAAAGCAAAAAACTGGAACCAGAGGTAGGCCCATCTCCATGGCTATGCGGACAAATCCTCTTCTTGTCTTAAGAAAGGCAATCTGCAATCAAGCTAAGTATTAACAAAATACTAATCTGATCATAACTAAATGAACATGTATGCTCCTCTGACAAGTGGTTTGAACAGCATGATAAAAGAAAGGGGGTGTAAAGAGAAATAATTGATCCTAATCGTAAAGAAGGCATCAAACAAAGATAAATAAGCACAGTATCCACTCCATTTGGAAGATTGTTATGCTTGCATCTTTCTATAAGATAGATATAAAAGTTCCAAAAGAAACAATCCACAGGGACAATTGAACAATTAAAAACTACAACAACAATAATAATATGCTACATTCTGAAAGATTTATCCACCTGAATTCCCATGGTATGATGCTACTGTCCAAGGGTGTTGAATTATTGTCCTACATCTTGGTATGGTAGTGGCTGATAATACATGAAAATAGAGAGAAACAAAGAGAGTAAAACCTCTGAACCACGCTCCATGTGAAATGTCTCTTGCACTCCACCAGGCACTACGATGCAACTGTAACCAGCAGCCAAGAGAGACATGAAGTTTTTCTTTGTTGCTGGTGTAAGACCACACCATGTCCATATATGCCTCAGAAATGGTGTATAGAATATCTAGTCATTATAAACACTTTTTGAGAGAAGGTCGAAGGAAGCTTCCATCAATTATAGACAGTTACAAGTATTTAGGGAAATGAATCTTACAGCTGTACTTGCAAGGACCTTTATTTTTGGGAGAGGCATGAAACCAGTAAGGTCAGCAAGTGCAACAACCCCAATCGGCAAAACCGAATGTGGCTCATAACCAAAAACTGCACGAAGTACAATGTAAGACTATTAATTTTTTAAACAGGGAGAAATAAACAAACAAAAGTTTTCAGGCTAACAATGAAGTTAAAGCTTAACACCAAAAATTGTAGCACGAACTAGCCAAAAATGTCTCTTAATTACAACTTACGTTAATGGTTGGATCAGAAAAATCACCTGATTTATGCCCTGTGTTTGAAGGAAACTAAACAATTTCAATCTTGTTGGTAATTACAATTTAAGTTAATGAAAACTATCTTTCAAGCATCAAAAGAGCTTGGTTTAGAATTGGTGTTTGCACATAACCATCCGAGTAGAATTGTCTGGTAGCCTTATCATTAAATTGGATTACAAAAGAGGAGACGTTGATTAAGCATCATATTGATATAAACTAGTGATAGCACTTTAATCAAGTGAAAATATAAATGTAAGAAAGGAGAAAAACCATAAGCACGATCGTGATGGAAAGCATTGATGTCCTCAACGTGTAAAGTGACAGGAAAATAACTGCAAACGCGCTTACAAATATACCTGGGAATATGGAGAAAATCGTTAAGACACAGAAATATGACAACAAAATAGCAGAAAGAGCAGAACAGTAGTACCTGCACAACTTTCTGCCTAATTTGCTACGTTCGTCAATGGGAAGAAACATAAAGAACAATAGCAATCCAAATACTCTGAATATGAAAATAAAAATACTATGTTAACAAGATTGAAATGAATTGAACTAAAAAAGAGAGAGGGAAAGAGAGACGTTGTGGGGAACTCACAAGAGGGATTTGGAGAGAGGTAAGAATACGACGGAGATAAAGACCAAAAAGGCGTTGAAATGGATAGCACCAAGCCATATCCCCAACGCCACCACAGAATGCATTATATTCGAAGGAAATTCTTCGCCTGCTCGATATTCTCGATATCCAGGGCCATGGTCATGGACTTGCTCCTCTTTCTCTTCCTCCCCAACCGCCATATTCATCAATGGAATGGGAAGTAATACTACAGTGCACGTTTGCTTTCGGTTAACAAAACAAAAGATCCTTATAGACCAGACTGTCTGTCCTCGTTCTAGTCCCTCGAGCTTGCCGCCTCACACCACATGATTCTGCGTGCGCTACGTATGGTATGATCCCTTCAGCAGCCGTCCCCAGTCAATGCACCCCCAATAAATCAATCAGTGGTGTATAAGATAACATATTAAATTGCACAAATGATCACCCGCGTTCTGCCCCACTATATCAATCGTACGCTCACATACATCTGTCGGCCGTCGGCCCCATGTTACGGGAAGTAGATTTGAGCCTTGAAAATAAGCGGAAAATAAGCGTAATACAATCCAATTTATGACAAAAAAAAAAAAAAAGTTTAAAACAAGCTCACTTTTTAAAAATTCTAAAATACTGTTGAAAAAATATTATTAGGAGGAGTTTTTTAATCTAAAATACTATTAAAAAATATTAGTGAAAATTTTTTAATATTTAGTTTAAAATTTTTTTTATTTATATAAAAATTATAGAATAGATTTTAATCATTTAAAGTGATATTTGTTTATTCAATCCGAACCGTTTATTTTTCTGGTCTCCAACCATAAATAGTCTTTACATCTTTAAACTAAACCATTCACTAAAATATAAATACAAATAATTTTAAAGAGTTATGAAATTTTATATTATTGTAATTTTTTGATTCAATTTAAAATATTTTTTTTCAAATTTTTTATAATTTTCTACTTTTTTTAAGTTTTTTAAGCCTTTTAGTATGCTCAAAATTATTTTATGTGCAACAATTAAGATTTATTTAATTTAATTATTAAAGTACGATATTAATTAAGCACCATACGAATTTGATAAAAATCTATTTTTTTTTTAAATTTTTTTACAACTTTTTATTTTTTTTAAATTTTAAAATTTTTTTAATATATTTAAAATTATTTTTTGTGTGATAATTAAAATTTATTTAGTTTAATTACAAGAGTTTCGTACGTCCAAGTACCACACGAATTTGATGACGAAAACTTAAAGTCCCATGACAACCTACCCGAGCTGGCAAGTTTATTCTTTGACCTTTGCGCAATTATCTAAATACACCTCGGTTGCTTTGCTAATTACACCCCTGTAGGAATGAAGTCCAACCTCTTTGTACAGAAATCCTGAATATCACTCACTGACAACAGAATTTGATTAGCACAAATAAACACGACTACAAAGATAATAGTATGCAACTCCTCTCATTGATTACTTATGTATATGTATGCAAGTACAAAACCCCGATCAAAAGTTGTAGTTGGTATTCAACTCTTTTCTAGTGTCTGATCAAAGAATTCACGCCAGCTTATTAATAGTAGTCAAATAAGATGATCATTATTAATCAATAGGGAAATTAGGCAAAGCAACGAGTCCAATTATTATAACTTGAGTAAATGGAAATATGATGATTTGGGCAATATCATAACTTGAGTTAATGGAAATATGATGATTTGGGCATATCGAGAATTTATTATACCATCATGAAAGTTTAAAACAATTCCTAGTAATTATTACCATCACATGATTACTATGGGCATTAGTCACTATCGCACCTTGCAATTCCTAAAAATAATAATAAGTAAAAAAAAAAGTATCACTATTCATGAATCGACAACAGTAGACAAATCATTGTGGAGGTGGATGTGCTCATCACGATTCCTGCTCCTGCACCCATTCGTCTCAGATTCTCCTCTTGTCAGTACAAGTCTAATCACCTCACTGAAATAAAATTAAATAATAATAACAAAGTATCACTGTATCTCATGACAATCAATCACAGCCATTTTTATGGATACTCGATAGTTAACAGCATCCGTACAAATTCGCCATCCAGATGCATCGAAGTTTACGGAGAAGGGAGCATTTTTGTGATCTTGATCGTTATCCACGGTTTCCTTCAAGAAGGAAACCGTAATGTATATAAATTTCCAAGTCATCGATCTCGTGAGCATTAATTGTTATGGCTCCGTATATCTTCATATCTTTTGATTGCCCACATTGCACAAGAAGCTAAATACAATGCAAACACTTTCACACATCAAATATGTAGTTGTGGTATGTAAACGGCAAAATTGGAATAGTAGAAAAAGAATAAAAGATCGATTCCCGTAAATGTAATCATATTATGGGGGCAATAAAGTAGTGCTGAATTTGATTTCGGAGCTGTTGGGCATTGCTTTTGCCGTTGGGTGCTTGCCTAAATGCACTGATATCAAGTTGGCTGATACTGATGTTGATGCTGACACTGAAAGTGAAAACATCCTTGTCAATGAAAAGTTAAAAAAAGATTTCTTATTTGTTGTTTTAACGGCTCCGGATTTTAGGGTGTCTTGTAAGTAATGCGTCTCTCTCTCTCTCTCTCTCTCTCTCCCCTCTCCTTACGTATTTTTTAAACAAAGTACAATTCTTATTCGTCCTCTACATATACAACACAATCACAGCTAAAAACAATACAGCACCGTCCTGAAACCTTTTTCTTGATTTAAGCTCTCTCTGGCTTTGCATCTTTTTAGTGTTTTTGGATAAAAATGGTTTCTTTGGGGGCCTATCTCAGGAGTTATTGCTGCATCTTTTATCTGCTAGCACAAATCAGCATTTGCTTTTCTGCTAAGGTAAGGTGCTTTTGGTTATAGCTTTTCCTGTTGCTAATTTTCTGGATTTTGGCTTTGGTGCCTTTTAATTCACTTTTGTTTGATGCAGGTTTTCGTAGTTTACATGGGAACCAGAACCGGTGAAGACCCTGATGACATTCTGAGACAAGACCACCAAATTATTGCTCATGTTCACAGCGGAAGGTTTTTTTTTTAATTTTTTCTATTTCTTTTTCGAATTGTTTTCTTCCTTTCTTACTGATTGGCTTAGTTTAATATGGAATTTGCCACAACAGCATGGAGCAAGCACAGGCATCTCACGTTTATAGTTACAAACATGGCTTCAGAGGCTTTGCTGCAAAGTTGACAGACCACCAAGCTTCCCAAATTGCCGGTAAGTTGGTGGGATGACAAACATTTTCACCGTCGTATGTTTCTTTCAGTTGCATATCTGACACATCAATTTTTATGACAACAGAGATGCCAGGAGTGGTTTCAGTGTTTCCAAATACGAAGAGAAGGCTACACACTACTCACTCCTGGGATTTCATGGGCCTTATTGGTGAAGAAGCGATGGAGATACCTGGATTCTCCACCAAGAATCAAGTGAATGTTATAGTTGGCTTCATTGACACCGGTGAGTATGCAATTTTTTATCAACATTATTTTTGTTCCGCAGTACTTATTCTAAATTTATCTTTTACTGTGCACCAACTTCCCTCCCTTGATTGCTAATGGAAAGTGCAGTGCATTTCGTTTTATACTTGTGTAAATTCATTTCTATTGAGGACTGAGTTGATGCTTGGCCTTTTATATTGATTAAGGCAATTGTTCACAAGTCATATAAAAGAGTGTAAATTCACCTACCGATGCAGGAATTTGGCCTGAATCCCCGAGTTTTAGAGATGCCGGCATGCCTCCAGTGCCATCCAGGTGGAAGGGGCAATGCCAATCGGGAGAAGCATTCAATGCTTCCTCTTGCAACAGGTTTAACCATAGATGTACCTTGTTTTGTTATTCATCTCATATGTTATTGATAGGTTCATCCCCAATGTTGATGATATATTCAATTATTCATGACACAGGAAAGTGATTGGAGCAAGATACTATATGAGTGGATATGAAGCTGAAGAAGATATTGTAGAGACAGTGTCATTCAGATCTCCAAGGGACAGTTCTGGTCATGGTAGCCACACTGCATCAATAGCTGCTGGTCGCTATGTGACAAACATGAATTATAAGGGATTGGCAGCTGGAGGCGCTAGGGGAGGTGCACCTATGGCCAGGATTGCAGTGTACAAGACATGTTGGGACTCAGGTTGCTATGACGTGGACTTACTTGCCGCCTTTGATGATGCAATTAGAGATGGGGTTCACATCTTATCATTGTCTTTGGGTCCTGAGTCTCCCCAGGGAGATTATTTCAATGATGCCATCTCCATAGGGTCATTTCATGCAGCTAGCCGCGGGATTTTGGTTGTTGCTTCAGCTGGAAATGAAGGAAACGAAGGTTCTGCGACAAATCTTGCCCCGTGGATTCTCACAATTGCTGGTAGTTCAACCGACAGGGATTTTACGTCTGAAATTGTACTTGGAGATGGAACTCGTTTTAAGGCAATGCTGTTTTCCTCTCTCTGTTAAAAATGTTTCCATAGTATTTTAAAGCGCATTATTTGTTCTCATTCATGATTCATCAAATAGGGTGAAAGTCTAAGTCTCTCTGAAATGAATGCCTCTGCAAGGATTATCTCTGCCTCTGAGGCCTATGCAGGATACTTTACGCCTTACCAATCCAGGTGAAGCAACAGGTACCTGGAAGTGAGTATTATTATGGTGTCTATGACTAAATAGGCCTTTAGTTATTTTTTTACTCTTTTACTTGTTTCCGTAGTTACTGTTTGGAGAGTTCCTTGAATAGTACCAAGGCCAGAGGGAAAGTTCTGGTCTGCCGACATTCTGAGAGTTCGACTGAGTCAAAGATGAGAAAAAGCACGATAGTGAAAGAAGCTGGTGGAGTTGGGATGATTCTTGTAGATGAGGCGAATAAGGATGTAGCTATACCCTTTGTAATCCCTTCAGCTAGTGTTGGAAAGCAGATCGGGGACAAGATTCTGTCTTATATTAATCGTACAAGGTTTATTCTGACACTTATGCGGCTGGAGAATTGAGTTTTATAGTGTTCCAGTTTCTCCATTTTTCTGATATAGGCTGCTCTGTTATTTTGAACAGCAAAGCCGTATCTCAGATTTTCCCTGCAAAGACTGTATTGGGATCTGCACCTGCACCTCGTGTTGCAGCTTTTTCTTCCAAAGGTCCCAATGCCTTGACCCCGGAAATTTTGAAGGTAAACTATTCGAGTCTGTAGCATTTCTTCCAATATTCCCATGTCTGACATGTCCTATGGACAAATATGCATGTACATGTTTTGTGTTTGCTTGAGTGATAATAAACAAGATCCCTCATTGTCAATTAAGAATAATTAGGATTTACCTTGTTCAGCTTACTGACTTCGGTAATTTTTTGTTGATTTTTTCATGCTTTATATATATAGTTTCTTCATTCTGATAATTTGCTATGCACTCTGCAGCCGGATGTCACAGCTCCTGGTTTGAACATTCTAGCAGCCTGGTCACCATCAGTTGAAAAAATGCAATTCAATATTATTTCTGGAACTTCAATGGCATGCCCCCATGTAACAGGGATTGCAGCCTTGGTTAAAGCTGTTCATCCATCATGGTCCCCGTCGGCTATCAAATCTGCAATAATGACAACTGGTATGTTTCGTAGTCTAAACCACTGTTTTTTAGAAAGGATTAATAAATAAGTTGAGGAATGACTTGAATCTCAATAGCTATTTTTTCTCAACTTCAAATTATGAAGGCTTGGCTACCTTCCATTAATTGTTTTAGCAATTTGACAAAGTCATTTGTCCATTTATCATCAGCCAACAATCTTAATTTGTCTGTCAAGGAGTCTTAAAAAAGTTTTGTGCCTTCTCTCACTGAAGCAAAGGAAGTGTGAGGCAAACCATCTTTAATCTGGGAGTATCTCTTTTTTATTTTGGATTGTTTGGTCATTCGATCATAACTATTTTTCTAAAACCTTGAGTTTATTTCAAATGAAAAATGCAGCCAGTGCCCTCGACAAGAACCACAAACCAATCATAGTAGATCCTAAAGGAAGAAGGGGTAATGCTTTTGATTATGGATCAGGCTTTGTAAATCCAAGAAACGTCCTTGATCCAGGTCTCATCTATGATGCACAGCCAATAAATTATAAATATTTTCTATGCTCAATTGGTTATGATGAGAAGTCACTCCGTCTGGTGACAAGAGACAATAGCACGTGTAATCAGAAATTCCCGACAGCTTCAGACCTGAATTATCCATCTATCACAGTGCCCAATCTTAAAGTTAACTTCTCAGTGACTCGAACTGTCACAAACGTCGGAAAAGCAAGAAGTGTTTATGAAGCTGTAGTATCTTCACCTGGCGGAACTAGTGTTACTGTTGTCCCAGAGCGATTAATCTTCAACAGCTACGGCCAAAAGATCAATTTTACAGTGCATTTCAAGTTGACTGCTTCATCAAAGGGCTATGCATTTGGGTTCTTGTCATGGAAGAATGGAAACTTGAGAGCCACCAGTCCTCTTGTTGTCCGGTTTGCACCTTCCAACATGGGGCTGATAAGATAACAGGCCAGTATAGATACATGTTTGCTCGTGAAATCCATATAGATACAGCATTATTAGTATATGCCTATGTGGATGCAGGGTAATAAAAAGTTTAAAAAAGGTCCAGGTTTATCAATTCAAATCCTTTGAGCTGGGCTTAGCAAGGGTCATAATTTTTTTAGATCATCTGTTAAACAACATACAATCGCAATATAATTATTTTATTTTATTTTATTGGCCCTTCCTCGTTTCTGTCCGCATTGTTATTCGTTAATGTCCTTTTTAATGCCTTTCATATCTACAGCATGGTTTGGTTTATAGGAAAATCTCTCTTGCAATCACGTATCCTAGCTCTCCGTTTCACTGCTAGCAAGAGTTTTCAAGAGTTCTATTGGAAGGCCACATTCGTGAGAATTGATTGCTCTTCTCATACCAAGTACAACAGAAGAAATCAGTCATTTTGCCTTTTGAGTGTGGTCTCAACGGATCCTTTCTTCAATTTTCTTATATTAAGAGTTATCAGTTCCTTCGACTCAACTGATTCCTCACCCAGCCACCCCAGTTCGTGCATTGGCCAAACTATAAACATGAGATCTACAGAATCAACAATGCCAAACACAGCTCAAAACCAATTTTGCAAACCTTACACTTCCAAGTACCTACAGGTACCGTAGCATCATGTCACAAAAAAATACTCATCTGAAAGCATATAACATATTATCATCAGTTCAATACCTAACAGATTAGGTGTGAACATTTTCACATATTTGCAAGTAGTCGGTAACCACTAGCACCATCAAAACACATCTAGGACTTCTTTAACTTTTTTCTATTGATATTTGGAGGTATCTAAACAAAACAATATGTAATCACAAAAAACTGTATTGAGGTAAAAAAGTTAGGACTCAAGGATATTGAGGCCCCTGGGACTGCATTTCAGAAGGATCAATCAGGCCTTCTAGTACAACAAGCTGGTCCAAGAGGGTTAGCTTCTCACCTTCAAGAGTCTTAACTTCATCTTCTGCCTCTCTCAATTCCTTCCCCAACGCAAAGCTTTCTTCTTCCAGCAGCAAATATTTTCTTCTTAGCAGCCGATACTTGTTTTCAGATGTAGATGAGTCTTGCAATGAATCTGAGTTTGACCTCTCTGGTTGTTGGAATACTGGCAAGACTTCGTTCTTGAAATTCCTTTTTGAGGGCTTCTGACCTATCCCTATTGGTAGTGGCATCTGTACATTTTGAATCTCTTTAATTTCATTTCCTTGTAACTGAAGTGAGATAACTTTTTGGGATGATATTTTCTTTCTATGTTGCTTCAAATTTGAAATTTCCTCAGATAATGGCTCCATTGGATCTTGCATAACTCACTACAATAGCTACTACCATGAAATAAATTCAAAAGAACAAGGAACAGAAGAGTAAAAGAAAGTCAAATTACATTTTAAACGAAAAATAAATAAAGGCATTAAGCATTATAGCAACTGCTATTTGAAAAAAAAAATGGAAAATGCTTTTTATCCACATGGCTCAGTTTACAAAAAGTCATAAGAGTTCGATGGTTGTAAGAGGACAGTATTCCTACAAGAGACTCGTGCATAACTGCAATTCATACGTTATTCCTTCTAAACCTCAAAGTAACACTTCTCGATCATGTTACACTCACAATAAATAATCTCCAGATTCAACTCCACTACGTGGAAACACTAACAACAGAGAGATTATGCGAGTCGTCAATAACACAAAGTACAGGAAATTAGAAGAAAAATGTAGACCACCTTGCAACAATGAGAGAATAAGAACACTTGAACATACAGATGCACATTGATCACTAACGTTGTTGTAACTGACTGCAGGAAAGTCAGTCAAATTCCATGCTACAAAATGTTTGGTTGAGGAGGTGGCAATTAGCAATCAGGTTGCTTGATTTAACAGAAAATCCCCGAATACTTTTCATGTGGTGTAAAATAAAAGTGAGAATGTTAAATCAGTATGTTTTCAGATTCAATTCTTCTAAATCTGACTTTAAGAAGTAACAGCAGAAAAAAAAAAAAAAAAGAAACACCCCAAGTTAACTTAATTTTCCAGATTCCCATTCCTAATCGAACGGAAGAACTCCAACAACTTTCTCAACTAATAGAAGCAAAAAATTGCTGAATTATGAAAAAAATCGAATCGCATTGAAAACACAGATAGATAGAAAGGTTACCTTCCCAATGTCGACCAAGATATTGAACTTTTGTTGTAGAAATGAGTACGCGCTCGGTGACTAGACTAAAAGCTCAAACCTAATGCTGTATATTGTTGGACTGGAAACTGTTTTTGGTCCGACAATTAGTCTTGGACTGGATTGGGCCCATTTCTCAGGAAACCCCTTCTTGACTAAAAACAAAATAATTCACTGTTTTCTTTGCATAAAAATAATAATGAAGTAGTTAATCCCGTTTTAAATAAGTAATAATTCGCGCCCGCCGCCCATATGTGCTTTCGTTGAGCCGTGTTCACGCTGTAACTTTCTGCAATTTCATAATTAATTGATTTATATTATCTGCAAAGAGATGGCCGCAAGGGAAGGAACCAAATCCTTTGCTGGCTGCGACAGGGAATAAAAGCATTTTGGGCAGGGTCTCAAGCTTTCAAAGCTATTTTTTTTTTCCTTTTGTTATAATAGCATTATAACAAAAACAAATCTCATATTTATATTTATTTATTTATTTCTGCCACATCTTTTTCATGCAATAATTTGTCATATAGCTATATCCGTGTATTCGTATTCTTATCTAATCACATCTACGTATAGAACCACAGACTGATTTATATTCCTTGTATTCTACTCCATGATTCTTAACCATCACAAATTATTAAAATCAAGATAGATTGTCCTATTGATTTGCTGACAGTTCTTTAATAATAATAATAAAAATAGTATTTTCTTCTCTTTTTTTTTTAAATTAAAACAATTGATTTTACCGGAAAGTGACATGAAGCAATATAACATAAAATTATAACGGAAAGCTCTGAGTCAGAATTTTATTTTATTTTTTTGGATTCAGAGTTAGTAAGGCTTCTATCTTTTATCATTTCAGACATACCTAGGAAACAGAAACAGAAATTTGTTCTAGCCCTGGACTACAATCGTTATCGGCACCCGCATGTAATGAATGCAGCAGTAAGACTTGCAGCCATCATTATCATAGCGGGTTTTGGATCTCAGAGGCTCAGAAACTGAAATTATCTGAGCATGTTTTTGGTCCATTCAACAGCTCCTACTACTTCACCTTCCCAGTTTTTCCGCCTGCAGCAATTAGCAGTGAAGCTCTACAAGTGACTCCTGATTCGGCTGGTAATTTTAGCCTTACTAACAGGTCAGGTCGTGTATTTTTCGACGATGCTTTCAAGCTTTGGGAAAGCCAGCCTGATCGTGGCGAGGAAGGCACGAAGTTAGCTTCTTTCAACTCTTCTTTTCTTATCAACATATTCAGTCTCAGTAATTCCTCGCCTCCTGGAGAGGGCTTTGCCTTCATCATAGCCCCCAACCAAACCCTTCCACCCAATAGTTATGGTGAATACCTCGGTTTGACTAACTCCACCGACGATGGCCATTCCTCCAACCACCTAGTTGCCATCGAACTCGACACTTTCAAGCAAGAATTTGATCCCGATGATAATCACATCGGTCTCGACATCAATACAGTCCATTCTAACAAGACCGTGTCCTTGTCTGACGAGGGCATTCAGATCGCCCCAGTTGGTGCCAAATTTTATATGGTCTGGATCCAGTAGACGGCGTCAAAAAATTACTGGACGTGTGTATGGCAGAACAAGAGCGGGGTCCACATGGATCAATCATTTCCAGGCCGGTCAAACCAGTCCTCAGAACCGATCTAGACGTTAGCAGCTTTGTCAACCAGTACTCTTGTATCGGTTTTGCAGCATCCAGGCGGAATGCCACCCAACTTAACTATGTTCTCAGATGGAATCTCACGGTGGAAGTTTTATCCAGTGAGAAGGGGAATAACAGTTGGCTGAAGGTAGGTCTAGGAGTAGGCATACCCTTATTGTTATTGTTGATGATAGGAGTTGCGAGGTTGGCCTATTACCCGCATAAAAAGCGGGCTGCCTGTTCTGATCCTAATGTTCTTGGTACCCTCAAGAGTCTCCCAGGAACTCCAAGGGAATTCGGATTCCGAGATCTCAAGAAGGCCACTAACAACTTCGATCACAAACACAAGCTTGGTTAAGGTGGTTTTGGTGTGGTCGACAAAGGTGTGCTGCCCAAAAAGAATCTTGTAGTTGCTGTCAAGAAATTCACTAGGGATAACCTCAAAGGAAAAGACGATTTCTTGGCTGAGCTTTCTATCATTAATCGTCTTCGCCACAAACATCTTGTTCTTCTACTTGGTCTCTGTTTTTTTTTTTTTTTTTCAATTACTATACGGAATCCTTGATTTCAGAGAACGTGCTATAACTATATGCTAACTTTGAAAAATTCCACAAATCGTAAACAATCAATAGATAGCAAAATTGCTACCGTTGCGTTTAATTATTTACACATTTAACTTATTCCTGCATAAAATTTATAATCCATTTTCCGCAGGCAGCAATCAGAATCCAGCCAGCCCTCGTTTTATGCGGGTGTAGAAAATCATTTTCTTTTACAAAGACTTGGAACTTCTCAGATGCTTCCTGTTTTATTGAAATATTATATTGTTATTACTTGTACAGAACATTAAATAGCAATGGTACATGCAAATCCCTTGGAATCCTTGATTTCAGACGCCGTGTTACAAGTCAGCTATGCTAACTTTGAAAAATTTCCCAAATCTTCAATACTCAATAGATAGCATCCGACTTATGATTAGTATTGATAGCATTACCTTTAACTTACGATTATTGCTACCATTGCTTTTAGTTGGTAACAGATTTAACTTATTCCTGCATATAATTTATAATCCGTTGTCCTCAGGCAGCAGCTGGCTAGCCCTCTTTTTAAGCCGATGGAGAGATAATTTTCTTTTAACGGACTTATAACTTCTTAGAAACTTCCTGTTTTATTGAAAGATTATGTTGTTGTATCTTGAACCGAATATTAAATAGAAATGGTTCAGGCAAATCCCTCGGAATTGTTCTTTGTTTTGAGTAACGCGCCGAAGAGTAAGTGTTTATATATTTTCAGCGACTATTTGCTGCTTTGGCTTTGAACCTGAACATTACTTTCCCTTGGTAGCATAGAAATGTTATCGTGATCTATGCACAGTTGCTTCCATATTATTTTCTCGTGAGCACATAGTACAAACTCTAGTATTCTAGATAAAATGGAAGCAGAAGTATTTCATGTTTTTAATTATTTTATTGAATTATTAGGCTGGTGTCCCAAGAATAGAATGCTGCTTCTGGTATATGATTACATGCCGAATGGGTGCTTGGATAATCAGGTGTTTTGTGAATCAGAGGATAAGACAACGCTAGGCTGGGAGCTGAGGTACAAAATCATACCAGGAGCAGTATCAGCGCTGCACTACCTCCACAACGAGTATGATCAGAAAGTTGTACATCGGGACCTCAAAGCCAGCAACATCATGCTGGACGCCGACTTTAATGCTGGATTGGGTGATTTTGGTCTGGCACGCGCCTTAGAGAATGAAAAGACCTCCTACGCAGAGCTAGAGGGAGTACCTGTTACCATAGGCTGCATCGCACCAGAGTGCTTCCATCCGGGCAAGGCCACCCGTGAATCAGATGTCTAATGGTTTCGGTGCTGTGCTGCTGGAGGTTGTGTGCGGTCAGCGACCATGGACCAAGATTGCTCGCTTGGTGGATTGGGTTTGGTGGCTGCGTAGAGATGGGCGCATGTTGGAGGTCGTCGATGAGAGACTGGGCAATGACTATGCTGCGGCGGAAACGGGGAGGCTTTTGCTGCTAGGCTTGGCCTGTTCACATCCCATTGCCAGTGAAAGGCCCAAAACGCAGGCCTTTATTCAGATATGGGCAGGATCAGTAGCAGTGCCTGCTGTTCCGCCTTTCAAGCCTGCTTTCGTCTGGCCTTTCAATGCCAGATCCAGGCAGCATCAGCGTCAGCATTACATCTGGCATGGCTAATACCATCGTAACCATTCCCATCACATCGGGGAGGAGAGAAAACTACAAAAGGAGACGGGGAGGACAATAACAACGCTCTAGTTAATTGTTTGGAGAAGAATTGCTAGCTTATATATTTCAAGGTAGCA
Source organism: Swietenia macrophylla (assembly GCA_032401905.1). Taxonomy (NCBI): domain Eukaryota; kingdom Viridiplantae; phylum Streptophyta; class Magnoliopsida; order Sapindales; family Meliaceae; genus Swietenia; species Swietenia macrophylla. The sequence continues at coordinate 13,734 of CP135586.1, read as the reverse complement.
AGTTCATAAGCATTTCATCGACAGTTGTGATTTTACTTTATTTCTTTTCCTTATTGGTAGGAAGGGAGGTGGTGTGCTGTGCATGTTTTCACACGAAGAACTGTTCTTGTTTCTTATTTTTCTCCGTTCTGTGTATCTTTCTTTACGATCGAATACGAATTTGATCAATATTATTTCTGTGAAAATAAAATGCAATAAAAAATACATAATACAATGAAAATTTAAATAATTTTAGACCACGTTTGTACAAATAGAATAGCCTATTTACCCAGAATGGTAAAGGCCCCTTGGTGCATTATGGATTTCAAACTCATGACATATTTATATTATAATGTGTTAAAATCTCACGTTAAATAGAAAATAAATATTTTTGATCTTTATGGGTGAGTTTTACATATTTTAATGGACATGTCTTTTAAAAAAAATTAATGGTTCAACTTGTGACAAATAATATCAAAACCAAATTCATTTCAATTTCAATATTTCAACCAAACAATTACATGTAACAAACGCATCTATAAAAAATCTATAAGTCTTGAGATAGAATAACAAACGCGTCTATAAAAAATTTATAAGTCTTGAGATAGAGTAAGATAAACATACAAAAAGTATTCAAAATATGATGTAATCCTGCATTAAATAAATAAAGATATTTAATTAAGTATTCAAAATCTATAAATTTTAAGATAGAGTAAGATGGACATACAAAAAATTCTATTGTAATGAAGACACTACATAATTAAGTGAGAGATAATATGACAAAATTTTACATTGAATAAATAAAAAAATTTAATTAAGCATTTAAAATAAAAATAAAATATTTTTATTTTTATATATATTTAATTAAACATAAAAATAAAGGCATTTTATGTATAAATCCTTTATGATTAATTGATTGTAAATAAAATTAATGTGTACTTTATCTTAGAAAATTATTTATTTTTAAAATTTTTATAATAATAATTATAAAAAATTAATAATTATGTATAATATTATAATACTATATAAGTTAAAATATATTTTTATATAAATATTTGAAATATAATTGTAATTACTCATCTAAATTAAAACACCATGGAGTGATTTAAGAGGGATATATAACATTTTTTTCAAAATTTAAGGAGTTATGTGACAAATTTAAAAGGGACGTATGGCATTTTACCAATTTTAGGAGATATGTTACGCATTCCAATATTTTTTTGAATCATGGTTAAAATAAGCCAAAAATAAAGGAGTATACTAAATTATCCTTATGAATTTTACATATTTATAAAAGCGTACGGCAAAAGAAAATATGACGGAAAAGCAAATTTGATTCATGACACAACTCAGAAGCCTGTCACTGTCAGTTGCTGGAAGAGGTTGCGCATGGGCCGAGTGGCTGGGCAGGGTACATTCCTGAGTCCAAGCCTAACTATGTTAAGATTAGTTTAGCCCGTCTGTAATTTATGCTTCTACGTGTCTGTCAAAACTGAAGGCAAGTTAGCTCGGCTCACACTTGGCGTTTTCCCTGGCGCACGCCCAAGCTGACACTATAATTTTTCAATTTTCTTGTCTTGTTCATACAAAGGAATGGTGACCATAAGAATTTCACGAGAATGTCGTAGCAGGAGAAAAAGATCAACAAAAATCTAAGATTACAGAAGTATGTAATAGTCTCTGCGTTACATGTTTTCATAATATCTCTTCAACATCCAACTAACGTAGATGGGAGTTGCTAACTATAATATCACAATAATATCATGCAGATAAAACCACATTTACTCTGATTTTTTTGTTAATTATAAAATAAAATACCAAGGGGAAAGAAAACTCATGCCTCCTACGCTACATTAGTATTGCATTTGCATTCCAAACAAGAAAATAAACCAAAGTTTCATAACTAATTCTTTGAATTCCAGTAATCTAAAAAATGTAAATAAAAATTTAAAAATTTATAAATCAATGTTTATTATTTTACATTTGAACTTATGCAATGCATACTTAAATATATTTAAGCGAAAAATATACATGACATCTGCTAAAATTTTACAAGAGTCTTTGAAGTGAAACAAAAGCACTTTACCTAAGGAATTGTATAATGTATTTAATATGAGAGGTCCAAAAGAGGAGACTTCTCCCCATATTTCTCATGCTTGTCTTAATTGCACAAAGTCTTTACCTCTTTCTAGTTTTTGTCCGCCCCTTCACCATAAGATCATATTTCTAATAATGAGTGGGTGATGCAAGTCAGTCAAGTAATAATTCTCGTGAATTAATTTAATTATGCACAATTGATGCTCCTGGACATGCCATCTGGACAGCTTACCTACCAGACAGCCGCACAAGCCGGCTTGGCCGGCCATCTGCCATTTACTTCAGACTTGGTACACGCACTGTTATAGTTTCATGACAACATGACCTCTTTTTTTAACATTAATTTTTAAGCCTTGTGACAAAATGGTTCATAAAAATTAAATGGTTTTATGGTCTTCAAATAAGTTTTATCCAAGCAATGTCATGAAAATAAACCTGAGATTTTAATAGTCTACATTCTTGATGCATATGGACTAATAGAACTAATGCTCTCAATTTTTCTCAGGCATTTTTTTTTTGTGATTTTTTACATTAATTTTGAAATATTGATTAAATATTTCTCATAAAATTAAAAATAAAATGAATTGAATTATTGAAAATGGTTGCAATTAGGAGGGACCTGATAGAAATTCGAAAAGGTTTTGACCGATCTAAAATGATGATCATAAATATGTAAAATGGCCGCCCAGTAACTGGGAGGATGAGGTGTAACGCAAGCAGGGGCTAGTTTCGAATTTCCTCCAGGGATGAGGATTATTTTGCAAGTGCTGATATTTTCAGCCATAACGTGACTGCTTCCACTAACATCCAAACAAATTTGATGAAGATCAATGCCTTAAAAAAGAGGGTGGAAGAAGCAAAACTTTTTTGAACAATAGCTATTTCATCATTCACAATTTATGAATTATAATAGTCTCGTGACTTGTCCTGCCGCGTTCTGTTCGCTCTCTCAGTATCAGAAACACCTTCTTCGCCTGTCTTCTCTTCTTGGATGAGTTCGGATCTCTGAATCTCTCGCCATTTCGTATTTCTTTCTCATTGCAAAAGGTAAAATGACATTCGCACTACACATTCTGCTGTTTCTATACGGTGCATTTTATTTTATTTGTTTTTTTAAATAGAACACAAAATCGTGCGCTTCATTTTTGTTTCTCACGCTTGTTCTGAATTTGGGTGTCTTTTTCTCAGTTCATTTACCTGATTTCCATTCGATCTACGAATATATGCTATTTATGGCTTGGAAATGAAAATCCTTAGCTGGTATCATTTAAACTTGTGTTTTCGTAGTTGTGCTTGGATCTGCAATCCCTCATTGTTCAGATTTCTCATATTCTAACTCTGCTATCTCAGTTATCCCTTCCTTTCCTTTTATTTTCATCATTATTTTTAATTTGAATTCCTTTTTCTTCTGGATTAAATTTTGTCCATATCATTTACTGCTTGCCTTGAAACTTCCAATCTAACCTATGTTTAACATAACTTTTGCAGTTATCATGACATAATGAAAGGAGCACAGAGGAGATGCAATCTGACTTTTGTGCTAAGAGGCTGATTGCAGTGATATGATAATTGGTGTTCACTCGACCATGGCTCAAAGTACAAAAGTTACTAGGTCTTCGTTTAGCTCTAGCTATGGAAATGAAGAAGCTCCTTTGCATGACTCAGCTACTTTTTTAAATGGGGATGAATACGACAGTGATGGACCCAATTTTGCTCCACTGTAAATCTCTGTCTCATATCGGTTTTACTTTCTAAACAGTTTTTCTATTTCCTAGTTATATTAACATTTCTCTGACTGTTAGTTAGATCAGAGTAGAGCTAACGTGGTCAACCTTTTTGATACTGCATCGTTCAAACTTTGCCATTTGTATTTTACATTTTAGTCAAAAGCTGTTAACATGCTGCTGAATTTAATTTGATCAGTGCTTATACGAAAGATTCATTTGTTTATATTTAAAGAATCATTATATGAAGGTTTTACATTTCACTTATGTACAGCTTTGTGCAGCTACTTACACTATTACATTCAAAATTTTCTTTTTGCAGTACGCCGACAACACTTTCAGTGGCTATTCCTGCAGAACTTGCTGGTGCAATACCCTTGATTGATCGATTCCAGGTGGGAAACTACTATAGCTGTTATGTTGTTGTATGTCTGGAAAAATCTATTTCCCAGTTCAGTTTTGCTGCGTTGGTTATAACAAAATGACTATTAAGCTTATAATTTATTTTAGGGTAATTGGTCATTGAAGATTTTATGTTTCTGCTATATTATCATGCTACACAGGTGGAAGGGTTTTTAAGGATGATGCAGAAACAAATTCAATCTGCTGGGAAACGGGGTTTTTTCTATAAGAAATCTGTAGGTCCTCAAGTTCAAGAAAAATTCACTTTTGAGGATATGCTTTGTTTCCAAAAGGTAATTACATGCTTCTTTTTTCTTGAAAAATATTATCATTTGAACCCAACTCATGGAGGACTATATTAATCCATTTTACAGGATCCTATACCAACTTCATTACTTAAAATCAATAGTGATCTTGTCAGCAGAGCAACAAAATTGTTTCAGATAATATTGAAGTACATGGGAGTTGATTCATCCGATCGAGTAACTCCACCAAGTTTGGATGAACGGATCGAGCTTGTTGGGAAACTATATAAGCACACTCTGAAGCGTTCAGAGCTGCGAGATGAGCTTTTTGCTCAGATATCAAAACAAACAAGAAACAACCCTGATAGGTGGCCATTATTGTGATATTTCATACTCATGATTTTTATATGGGTCTGTAGTAGTGTGAGCTATGACTTTTGCATTGGTCTACATGATTCTTGGTAACTTTATTGATTTTGTCATTGCAGGCAATACTTAATTAAAGCATGGGAGCTGATGTATTTATGTGCATCTTCCATGCCTCCTAGCAAGGACATGGGTGGATATTTAACTGAGTATGTTCACAATGTAGCCCAGGGCGTTACTACTGATTCTGAGGTCCAAATCCTGTCATTAAATACCTTAAATGCATTGAAGCGTTCAGTTAAAGCTGGTCCCAGGCATACAATACCAGGTCGTGAAGAGATTGAAGCTCTTCTAACTGGTAGAAAGCTAACAACTATAGTGTTTTTTTTGGATGAAACTTTCGAAGAAATTATGTATGATATGGCGACAACAGTATCTGATGCTGTTGAGGTACTTCCTTTTGATATACTTCTGTTTTTCTGTTTAGCAAATAAGTCAGTTGATTTATCATATTTATGATACTTTGACCTTGTTATGTTTGTACTTTGTTTAGAGTGCATCTTGACTGTTGCTGATGGATATTTTATCTATTCCAATTCCCTTTTGTTTCAATTTTTGGGGCCACCTTCGTTTTTTCTGAATTTAGAACATTGCTGATACTAGTTAAATTCATGACTGCTTCAGGAGCTTGCTGGGATAATTAAATTATCAGCTTACTCAAGCTTCAGTCTGTTTGAATGCCGTAAAGTTGTCACTGGCTCCAAGTCATCTGATCATGGCAATGGTAGTTATTCTGACATATCTTTACTTTTCCCAAATGAGAAATTACTGAAATTGTCATCTAATGTGCTGTGTACGAATAGAGGAGTATATTGGGCTAGATGATAACAAATATATTGGGGATCTTCTGGCGGAAATCAAAGCAGCCAAGGATCGCTGTAAAGGAGAGATTTTGCACTGCAAACTAACATTTAAAAAGAAGCTTTTTCGGGAGGCTGATGAGGCTGTATCAGATCCGATGTTTGTGCAACTATCATATGTTCAAGTGTGTAATCTTTCTTTACAGTAGGGTTGAGCATATAACTTACGTTGTAGAATGATAAGCGATGCTCTTTTGAATCATGGGTTAACTTTTATTTTCTGGACTTGGTGATGCCTGATTATTTTTACAGTTGCAACATGACTATGTGTTGGGCAATTACCCAGTTGGAAGGGATGATGCTGCACAACTGTCTGCTTTGCAAATCTTGGTCGAGATTGGGTTTGTTGTCAGTCCTGAGTCATGCACGTTAGTAGATCTGTTACTTTCTTTTACTTATTGTATTTGGCTCCCACTTTTGCAAGTGAAGCACAGTAGTAGCTTTGAGTTTCTTTCTTTTTTCATTTTTCTTTTTATCACATAGCTAGTTAAAGCACAATAAAATGTTTTCTAGTGATTGAACTTTTAATATTTAGTATTTTTATACTTGTGTGTTTTAAGTTTTGTGGTTGATGCTTTCCAGTGATTGGACTTCTCTTCTTGAACGATTCCTACCTAGACAAGTGGCAATTACCCGAGCAAAGCAGGAATGGGAGTTAGATATTCTCTTACGTTATCATTCAATGGTAAGAAATAAATATTACTGAGTATCTTTATTTTATTGTATGATTAGTTAGTGTTTCTTTTTTGTTATTTTCAATTGTAAACATAAGCATTGTTTCTTACAATGAGGCAAATATTTCATTATCATATCCAATTTTGAATTAAACTTGAGAGTATGAGACCTGTTTAGTTACTGCAGCCTGGCACCCCAAATCTAGCTTTAAATCCTTGGCTTAGTGTGGTTGTCTCTAATCCCTGTGAAACTCAAGTCATTTTTCCTTAAGTGGTAACATCTGAAGCAGAAACAGTGAATCAGCAATTTTCTTTTATGTCCACTCATGTAGATAGGAAAGTGTATATTTCTTGAGATGCATGTCTGCTTGTGTACTTCGGATTTGGTAAATGAACTTCATGCGATGTAGGCAGTGGAATCTTTTGCCTTGAATAATAAAAATTCTTTCCATCTTGTCTATTCTTTGACTTTTCAATTTTTTCCTGCAATTCAATGTGAAGCTAATTCTTTTAAAATTTTTTGTTATGATTTATCTGACGTGAAAACTTTTTTTTTTCCACCACTGATTTTATTCCACTGGGATTTAATGCTGGAGTATGTGGATAAGTTGAACTTGAAATTTTTGTAGCTCTCTATAATCAATTTTATATGTTTCAAATGAATTGGAGGTGTACTTTGCTTCAGTTGTTGATGAAGATGCATTTTAAATAGTAAGAAATACTTCCTAGGCTTACAAATTATTCTTTCTTCATGTGTGTTATTATATTCTCTTTTTCTTGTTCTCAAAAGAGAGAAAATATGTGACAACATGATGGATGAACTTAAGTGTTCCAAGTTCAAGTTTTCCTACTTTTTGGATTCACTAGTTGACTGTCCATTATTGACTAATTTTTAAGAATGTGTCAGACTTCTGAAAGATTTAGTCATGTTAAAACTATTCTCCAGGAAAATTTTCTTTTAATGTCTGAAACTTCCATTGCTGTGTAGGAACATCTGACAAAAGATGATGCAAGACAGCAATTTCTGCATATATTGAGGACACTTCCTTATGGGAATTCCGTTTTCTTTAGCGTCCGCAAGATTGACGATCCTATTGGTCTTTTGCCAGGACGGATTGTCTTGGGCATCAATAAGCGAGGGGTGAGTCTTAAAATTTTATTTTATATGGTCATAAATCCATAACAGTATGTGCATTGTAAAATTGTTATCCCGCTTATAGATTGAGCATTTGGACATTATTTGGTTTGTTCATATGCCTACAGGTTCATTTCTTTCGTCCAGTTCCGAAAGAGTATTTGCATTCTGCAGAGTTAAGAGACATAATGCAATTTGGTAGTAGCAATACTGCTGTCTTTTTTAAGATGAGAGTTGCAGGCGTCCTTCATATTTTTCAGTTTGAGACCAAGCAGGTTCAAGTAACACGTTACACTTTTCTGTGGTCACAGGGTCTTCTAGGCCTCTCAAACTTTTCTTTTTTTTTTAACTTGACTTGCATTTCTCCTTTTTATGCAGGGAGAAGAAATTTGTATTGCCCTTCAAACACATATAAATGATGTTATGTTGCGTCGCTACTCCAAAGCACGTTCTGCTGCGAGTGGCTCATTGAATGGAGATTTGTCCAACAGAGTCAAACCTCCTAGCATGGAAGTGCTTGAAAAACGCGTACAGGATTTGTCGAAAACTGTTGAAGAATCTCAAAGAAATGCTGATCATGTAAGCCTATTAGGAATACTATAAAACTTGATATTAGCCTATTAGGATTGGAGCACTTTACTTAAATGTTCTATTCATTTGCAATTGGAAAGCATTTTAGCATGTTACATATGTTGTTGAAATGTGACAAAACCATAACTCCTTATGATACTACTGTAGCTTTAGCCTTGCTCATCTTAATGAAAAGGTTAGAGTATTTTAATAAATACATTCAACCAACTCCAATGCTTTTACCCATTAACATTTTAGAAGATTTCACAGAACCTTTATCACTTTTTTTGTGTTTTTTGGATTTCTCAGCTAAATATATTAGCCAATCAATTAGTGGTAGTTGGTGTTATTTCTTAGTTCCTACAAGTTTAAAGGGTTAAGTATGTTGATCTAGTTACAAGAAGAATTACTAGAAAGGCAAAGGCAAGAAGCCAGAATGCAAAAAGAATTGGACAGCTTGAAAGACTGTTTGAGATCTGAGAAGCTGAAGTTAGCAGAAGTTACGAGTGATCGTGATGGACTTAAATCCTTTTGCGATGAAAAGGAGACAAATCTTCAAGTTAGTGTACTTAATTTTGCAATTCTTGTTATTTCCTTAATTTGATGTTCCTAGCCTTTTAATTTCAGTTATGTATATGTACTTCAGGCTGTATTGCTGGAAAAAAGGAGCATTGAAGCAAAACTGGCCAAGTTGGGAAGTCTAGCAGTAGAGAGCACTGCTAAAATGAATTTTGTTGGAACAAACAACCGGGTAGAATTTTGTAATAATGAATTCTAATGTGATCAATTCAAATATTTATGTTGTGAAATAGAATTGATTTTGGACTGTGAATAATAAATAATGCAGGGAGTACATGAGCTTCAACATGAATTAAAAATTTGCAATGAGAAGTTGCGTGCGGAAAAAGAAAATGCTAAGAAATTGTTAAATGAGAAAGCATTATTGGACCAGAAAGTTTCCAGAATTGAGAAGAAGAAAGATGAAGAGGTAGTATCATTGGATGTGGTTGTGAAAATGTACATGTGATTCCTTAGTGATTTAATATTAATGGTGCTGTTTTGCATACAGTTGGAAATTCTTGAAAAACGTTTTGAACAAGAATGCAAGACTTTGAAGCTCCAAGTGTCTGAACTTGAAAGGAAGCTGGGAGGGGCTACAAAAGATATGGCTACTCTGCAGTCAACTGTTGCATCTAGGAATGCAGATTTGGCAGCATTAGAGAGTAATTTGAAAGAATTAGAAGAATTGAGAGAATTGAAAGAGGTAACTGTTTTCAGGACATATCTTATAGGGAAAATACATGTTAAACCATAATTAAGTTGTTCATTGTTTGTGCATAAATATAAATTTGTTGATTAAAGCATTTGCATCTAATGGTTCTTACATGATTTTAGGACATTGATAGAAAGAATGAGCAAACTGCTGCCATCTTGAAGATGCAAGGTTCTCAACTTGCTGAGTTAGAAGTACTTTATAAAGAAGAACAAATTATGAGGAAACGTTATTTTAACACCATTGAAGGTATATTATGAAATAATCTCTATGTTTTACTAAAGGAAGTTAAATATTTTGTGCTTTTATGAATAATGTTGGATATTATTTCATTCTACAATGCCAATACATTGTTGACTCTTTTAAATTCAGATATGAAAGGCAAGATCAGAGTTTATTGCCGTTTAAGACCTCTGAACGAGAAAGAGATTGCTGAAAAGGAAAAAGATGTGCTAATAAGTCTAGACGAGTTCACTGTTGAACATCCATGGAAAGATGATAAGGTTAAGCAACATATGTATGATCGAGTCTTTGATGGCAATGCAACCCAAGAAGACGTATTTGAGGATACTCGGGCAAGTTTGATTGAATTTTGATAATTTATAACTTAGTTTGTAACTCATCATAAATCATGGATGATTATAGTTATTTAATCAATTAATTATTGTTATTGCAGTACTTGGTGCAATCTGCTGTTGATGGCTACAATGTATGCATATTTGCTTATGGACAAACTGGATCTGGAAAGACATTTACGATATATGGATCTGGGGGCAATCCTGGAATTACACCACGGGCTATCTCAGAACTTTTTAGAATTTTAAAGAAAGATAACAATAAATTTTCATTTTCGTTAAAGGTAGTTGGCTTAGATGCGATACTGTGAGGATACCTAATTGCTTGAAATTATTTTTGGAAAAACTATGGAAAATTCTTGGGCATTTAGACATTGTGTGCTTATGATGTGCATAATGAACAAATTATATACTAAGTAATTTTTTTTCGTTGAATTGTATGTTTATATAATTTTGTTAACGATGCTATAACATCTTGTTTAGGCACAATGAAATCTCATTGATATATGTGCATATAAAATTTTATGGTCTCAATTAACACTTGAAATTATTCCTCATATGTTACAGGCATATATGGTGGAGTTGTATCAAGACACACTTGTGGATCTTCTATTACCAAGGAATGCAAAGCGTTTGAAATTGGATATTAAGAAAGATTCAAAGGTAACTTAAGATCTAACATATTGGAGATTCTTATAGCATGGAAGACGAATCATTTATGTTTGTTTTGGGATATTTGAAACAAGAGAAATAGTTGAGCCTTTAACAGAGTTTTGGGTAATAAATTAGCCAACGATAATTATGTGAAATTTGTCATCTAACATCTTTTTCCTAATTTGATTATTTCTATGTTTTAAAATATTTTTTGGAACTTTTCATCCTATTAGATTTTAGGATGCATTACTTTCCTTTTCATTTTGTCTTTTATGTTTTCTTTTTTCTTACTTCAGTCTTGTTACCATCTGTAGAATTAGCATCACCTTTACTGCTGTTTAGGTTTAGTTTATTTAATTCGATTCATATTATTTTTGGTTAGTGGATCTCATTTGTTGCTTCCTTTATGATTTTAGGGTATGGTAATGGTTGAAAATGTGACAGTTGTACAAATTTCAACATTTGAGGAAATTAAAAACATTATTGAAAGGGGATCTGACCAGCGACATACATCTGGGACTCAAATGAATGAGGAAAGTTCCAGATCTCACCTTATACTTTCAATTGTGATTGAGAGTACCAACCTTCAAACTCAATCTGTTGCAAGAGGAAAGGTATTATGAATTTTAATGCTATTATGTTATCCGATAAAATCATAAGATGTTTTTCTAAAGGATGAAAATGCAGAAATGTATGTGGATATGCATTTACTTGTCTTTACTCGTGAATAGAAGCATGCATGTGCTTATGTGCTTGCTTCTTTTGATGTACGTTCATATTGCAAAGTACTTTGGGAGATTGTATTTTTGATGGAACCACCCTAATTTTAAATTGTTGAAGTGCTTCTCATTTACAGTTAAGTTTTGTGGATCTTGCTGGTTCTGAAAGGGTGAAGAAATCGGGCTCTTCTGGTAATCAACTTAAAGAAGCTCAAAGCATCAACAAGTCGCTTTCAGCTCTTGGAGATGTTATTGGTGCTTTATCTTCTGGCAGTCAACATATTCCCTACAGGAATCACAAGCTAACGATGCTAATGAGTGATTCACTAGGTGGAAATGCAAAGACACTCATGTTCGTAAACGTATCTCCAGCTGAATCAAATTTGGATGAGACATACAACTCTTTAATGTATGTTTTTCTGCTCTTCTTATATATGCTTATTGAGTGTTGTTTCTATTTTTCAAATCATGACTGTTATAGGTATTGGGATATGCAATTGAATTGGTCAATACTACCAAACATCTATACTTGTTTTAAAGAACTCTACTCTTGTTGGCTTATCATTTTTTTTTTTCCGTGACAAGTCTCTTCTAATGTTATTAATTATCAGTGTGACTTTGGATATACGAGGTAAAAATAACAACTCAACATAATTGTTGTAACTTGTTTTACATCTGATCCATGAACCTTTTGTAATTTATGAAAATGCAGATTTAAGTTGATAGCACTAAATCTTTTTGCTAGATTAAAGTTTATTTATCTGTTTATCATTTTATAGGTGTTAAAATTGTTTCTCTATCTCATTATGTACCTTTTTTTTCCATTGATAGGTATGCATCAAGAGTTCGATCAATTGTCAACGATCCTAATAAAAATATTTCATCAAAAGAAGTTGCTCGGTTGAAAAAATTGGTTGCATATTGGAAGGAGCAAGCGGGTAGAAGGGGAGATGATGAGGACTTAGAAGAGATTCAAGAAGAACGAACACTGAAAGATAGGACAGATAATCGTCATTCGATGTAGAGCTCACATAATGTTATTTGAGTTAATGCTTTGTCATCTGAACAATGCCAATCTAAATGTAGAGTGATGATATGATTTTTGTGATGATACTTCTCTTCTGAACAATGTTAATTTTTCAGATTGTTGGACAGAAATTTTTGGGATGCCAATCTAGCTGTTGAAGGTGCTTGTTACACGGTTGGAATGGTTTCTTGGAAGATTCTGCTGGTTGGATCTGTTTCAATCGGCTTAATTAGCATTTCAGTTGTATAGTCTGCAAAGCATGATCTGTATATATTTCTGACATCACCCTGTTTAATGTACATCTCAATGCTCTTTTTGTCGTAAGTGTACAGGTACAAATTAACTTCCAGTGTCGCACGTGTTTAGCATAGCTATTAGAAGAAATTAACTATTGTAGGAATCTTGAAGTTTGAATTATTTTAGCTATTTTTACAATGTGATAACTTATATTTTATTTAAACATTGAATATTCTTCGAAAGTAACCGAAATTGGATATTAAATATTTGTTAAAAAGTAGAAGAAATTAAAAAGAAAATTAAAGTGGATGGTTAAATTCGGGAGTTTTGGATTTTTGACTAAAATAGTTTAATTTTTAGTCATTTATATTTATAATATGAATTTTAAGTTACTTAAATTTATATTTGAAGTTAAAAGTTAAACATTTGAATGAAAATATTTAAACTTATTTTAAGATTTTTCTTAAAAATTGAGAACATGAATTTTCTCAAGGAAGAGATAATTTTACCAAGTGGTATATATATAGATATATATATATATGTATACAGAAAAAGTAGTGAAATTTTAGAAAAAAAAAACACTTTTATTAATAAATTTACTACATTAGCCATATTACTAATTATTTTATCGAATAAATTAAATAATGTATTAAGATAAAAATATTGTCTAATTCAAATAATAATAAAGTTTCACTTCTTTGTTTTATCACTTATCATTTCAAATAAAAGCAGAAATACTTTCATTCAAACACAAAACTTTTTATTTAAAGTATAAGAAACTAGAAACTTGAAATATAAGAAGCATACGGGTTAGTGTTTTGGAATCAGGGTTTTGGGCTTGAGGGGTGAGTTGTGAAGATTTAAGGTTTAGAGTGGTGGATTTTAGGATTTAAGGGTTGGGATTTGCGGTTTAGAGTTTAGAATTTAATGGTTCTAACAGTTTAAGTTTTAAGGTTTAGGGCAGGAAGTTTTTAAGGTTTTGGGGTTTTTTAGAATTTGGGGTTTTGGGCTTAGAGATTGGGAATTTAGGTTTTTTAAGGTTTGTGGCTTAGGGTATGGGTTTAAAGGTTAAGAGTTTATTGTTTTAAGGGTTTTAGGGTTTAGGGTTTAGGGTTTAAGGGTTTAGGGTTTAGGGTT
>CP135585.1:8942735-8955232 GCA_032401905.1 Swietenia macrophylla | reverse complement strand
ATTTGAATACTTACTAGATTTTAATTTATCCTTTTACTTTTTAAGTTAGTGTAGAAGTATAAAAAATAAATGACACGGAAGAGATAATATCTTTTTACTTGATATATTTTAGAGCAATGATTAGTAGTATATATTGTATTGTTAGAATATTATAATAAGATAGTTATTATTCATATAAATAAATGTATTAAATTTTAATACAATTAATATTATATGGTAGCAGTTAGAATTTTATAAAAAAATTTGAGAACGTTGTAGAATTCTAATATTTGTATGTTGTGTAGACATCGTTCGTATATAATAAGAATTATGTCAGAATGTTACTAATTTATTCTTTTACATTAAATTATTTTATTAAATTATAATTCACGAGCTCTAATTTTGTTTCGAGCCTAACGGGCTTATGTTTGCACTATTCTTACTAATATATTTATGTATTACAAGAACCTATGAATGTTAAGCTAAATTAAAAGTTCCCGACAGATATCCTATTACACCCAGTTCTCGAAAATTTCTCTAGTCTGATAACACGCACCAAGTCAGCAGCAAATTGTGTGATGATGACGACGACTATGACCACGACGATGACAACTGATTAATCAAAACCTCTGAGGGCTTAGATTAGCTATGATACCCGTTGCATTTCAAAAAAATATTTAATTATGAAATTTAAAATAAAAAATAAAAATATAAAAAATAAAAATAAATAATACTTATAATATATAATAAAAAAATTTAAAATTCTATTAAAAAATTTTAAATATATAATAAAATAATTTAAAATAATTTTCAAATAATTTAAAAAAATAAACGCAATCAAATACAGCAGACAAATTTTTATGAACTAAATTTACGTCACACTTTTGTTAGTCTTTTCTCTTTTTCTTTCTTCTCCCCCTTCTTTTGGGCCGAAAGGAAAGGTATGGAAACAAATGCCGGACACACGTTGTGCAGTAGAAATTTATATATATACGTGTATAATCACTGTTAACAGAATTACTAATACAGTCTTTGAGTTTCTTTAAATGCATTGAATACTAATGTTACATATATCTTAAATATTATTTCAAAATTTATATGGTGACATTCATTAAGAAAATACATTTTTTTAATAAGAACATAATTCTTACATTCGTACCTTGTATTATTTTGTTAAGTGACTTCATATGACTATCGCAAGTACTAACTTTTCGTTCAAGAAATATATGTACAAGTCTTTATCACCCTGCAGAGTTGATTGTTACCATTTATTTTTATTAATCTTAATTTGTTTTAACATTACGCATTATGAAAATATTGTATCATAATTCAATGAAGTTAATGTATCTAAAAATGCACGGATAGATACCACTCAACTGAAATGAAGGTTAGGTTCTATAACCTGTATTAATCTATCCCCTTGTGCGTTACAACTCTCTAATTAACAAAAATAGGAAGTATGAATGTTATTATGCATCAAATCAAACAGATATATGTCGCGTGCATGCGATGATGGGTCAACTGCTCAAGTTGCAATAGAATACAAAGGAGGCGACCCAAAAAAGCGGGTATCTAATTAAACTAGCTAGCGTGATACAATATGTATACATTACTATATACTGTTTTATTTGTGTACGTAACAAACCTCCCCCAACGCCACTTTTAAAGAGTATTTAGAAGAGAGGAACTGATTTAAGGCTGTACACGTGCATCTACACCCACATCTTTTAGGTGCGACTGGCTAACCTCTTCCACTCCCGCCCTGCAAATATCACTGTCAATGTCAATTAATAAGGTAAACGACAACGACGGCTTCGTTCATTCTGTAGCTCAAAGGTTGGGTTGGGTTGGGTTGGGTTGTCTAATGTATATATTCAATTCCCAAACTCTAATCTAATTAGCACAAACTGAGACGGCACGCAGGCAGAAGCATCGTTGAATTATATTGGTCTTTCAATGTCAAAAACTCCCCCGCGCCCAAGGTTCGTATCAATCTGTCTTCTTCTTCTTCTTCCTTTGCAACTTAAACCTGCACCAATCTAAAACAAAATTTTCCCTGTCACACTTTTTCTTTCTTTCCTTATAATGAGAGAAAGTATCGGAGTCTATCAACCGTCTCTCTACAACTGCGTGTTTATGCGTATACTGAAGGGATCTTCACTTTCGACCGGATCCAAAGGCAGAAAGGATATAGAGAAACAAATAGTTCAAATGAAGTAAAAATATTTCATTTAATATCTCTAAATAAAAGCCCATGGTACGGCAGATATATATTGTAAAATTACACAAGCTAAATCTCTTTTGGTCCTATTTTTGGTGGCTGTACGCGCACGCTTTTGCTTCCAAATTTACCTTGATATAAACTTGAAAATGCATGTTAAAACACTCGAATTTTTACTTTCCTTGGTCTACGATATCTGTTACTTTTTGATTTACGAAGTATGATATAGGAGTGTCTTTACAATGTCACTATGCATAGTAATTGATATATTTTTTCGAATTGGGCAGCACAGTGGTTTGACTGAAGTTGCAGAGAAGACGGAGGAGATCGGGTCAACGGCGAAATGGACTGACCGGAGAACTTGGCATTTATGAAGGACATCCGTATGATGAGTAGGTCAATTGATTACTTACCTTTGAATAAAGTTTTGGATGTATTTAATTAGGTCGTCTTGCCATAATACATACTCTAATCTCCGTCGGTAGACCAACCAAAAACCAACCAACTTAATTGAGGTGCATAAATTAAATTGCCTTGATGATCCGCACACCACAATAATATTAAATATATACACATACATAGACACAAAGGAAAGATAGCATAAATTATGAATAAAAATTGTGATAAAAAAAATTATAACACATACTTCTATTGAAAAAATGTGTAAATGATGTAGCACTCCTTTTTTATTGAGTACTCTTTTCCCTCATCGGTGAGATTTAAACTAATAAATTAATTATCTTTAGAATTCATACAGTAATTTTTAATGAGATTTTGACTGGCGTTCGATTTGTATACATAAAATAAAATGTATATGTGTTAATAAGTAAAAAAAAAAAAAAAAAGGATCAAGTTTGTTAATAGTCTGACCTTTTCAAAAATGAATAAGAAGTCTCGTGAAAGAAGAGGCTGAGAATATGCATTAGATGAAACAAGTCCCGTTTGGGAAAACTTCAGTCCGGTCAAAAGCTGCCCACATAGCTAGCGAACTAAGTTAAATCTCTGCGGCAAATTAGATAAAGTTCACGGGGTGATTAGCTTCCTCTCCGATGTCTATAAAAACCTGTAAACTTCTTGATTACACTAGCTTGTCTCGACTTTCATAAATCTTTTGGCTTATACGAGAAAGTTGTATTTCTGTAAAATATTTTATACACTGTAGTTCTCCAGCATGCCGGGCCTGCAGCTGCATAAATAGAATGTATTCATTATTTACTAATCAATAAATATCAAAAGTGTCAGGAATATGTTTTGTTTTCAACTTTAGTGGGCAGGCCGGCAGGGAGACAAAGATCTATCGTCGTTTCCCTCTCTAAAATTTTAGAATTCTTGTGAACTTTATTGATAAACAATCAAACCTGATGCCTGAAAAGAAAAGACGATCGAGTACTCTTTCGCTATTGTTCTTGCCGGCTGTGTTTCTGTAGCAGAAGAAGACAAAGAATGGAAATTGCAGCCATAGGTAACGGTAGAGGAGAACTGAGGAGACTTCACATAGTTTATTTCCTCAGTCGTGTGGGTCACGTCGAGCATCCCCATCTCATTCGCGTTCATCATCTCACTCGCAATGGGGTTTATCTGCGAGGTTTGTTAGTTGTTCGTCTTCTCTTTGTTCTCTGTTTGTTTGTGTTGTTTAGATAATTCTTTAATTTTGTTCTACTCCTGTTTCTTGATGGACATTCCTCCAACAAAAAGATGTTAAAAGATGGCTAGCAGAAGTGCGAGGTAAAGATATGCCGAAAGCCTTCTCTTGGTCCTACAAGAGGTGGGTTTGTTATCTATGCATGTCTCTGTGTGTGTGTGTGTGTGTGTGTGTGTGTGTGTGTGTGTGTGTCTGTGTGTCTGTTGTATTATATATGCTAAAACAACACAAGCAATATGATCTTATGGTGTTTTTGTGATTTTCAATATGTATTAAATGCAGGAGATACAAGAGTGGTTACGTTTGGCAAGACTTGATGGATGATGATCTCATAACCCCAATCTCTGACAACGAATACATTCTTAAAGGATCTGAAAGTATTCCACATGCCACTTTTGGTAATCTTATTATTTCTCTTTTGTGTACAAAAATTGAATATTAGTAATCTAGCTAATATTTACAATTGAACATAGATCCTTCTATAAACGGAAAAAAGAAAATTCCGGTTTCCAAAAATGATCAGCAGCCAATTGAAGTTGAAGAACAACATCAAGGGCAACTGAAAGAACAAAGCCAAGGACAATCGGATCCTAAAGCCGAAACCCCACAGACACCGGAGACATCGCCTGAAATTTTCGAGGAATCGACTCTCTTCGGCTCAGACAGATCAAGTTCGACGGACGATTCAATGAAGCAGCATGAAAATGACACAGAAACAGTCAAACAAAACACAAATGAACAAATACAAAGATCAGAAAATCGTTCCTCCCCGGCATCTTTTTCTTCCAGTCTGTTGAACAAGACAAAGATTAAGAATAAGAAGACAAAAGAAAGCATTGACAACGACGACCGCAACAAAATCAATAATAATGACATGGAAAAGACGGACACACCTGCAGATTTATCATTTTCATCGTCTTCATCCTCCAAGTCAAAATTTGCCAAGGGCAAGAGCTACTCAAATGGAGCTTCTAACATACTTCGCAATTTGATAAAATGCGGCCCCGTTGTTGCAAACGATGCGGTTCTAGTCCCCGTTAATCGGGCTGATAAAAACTGTTTAGCTAAATCTGTCAACATACAGGATCGTAGTGCTGCGATCTGTCGAGGGGATAAACTAGGAGGGTCTGCCAGAATTTTTGGCACTCAATGGAATAATCAACATCAGCCGCAAAACAGAGCTCGGTACGTATATGTAAATTAATGTCATAATCAAAATGCACCAACGTCTATCTTCTTATATTATGATATGCGAAACCTGTTATAAGTTGTACATTCGATCGGGTGGTTAATTTTGGTGCAGGAAGAGTTTTGATGGGGTAACGGGTTCAAAAAGAAAGAACGAATTCGCTAGCACAAGACCAGTTTCTTCTGCACACAAGCCAGTAGGTGGACCAACTTGCTGGTAAGTCACTAACACATTTCGTCTTAATTAATTATGATAATATCATAACATAATTTCTTTTGCATGAAATCACAAACCCAAAATAATCGCTGACCGGCTCTTACTAGATATGAGGTCAGACGATACAAAGTCAAATAACCGCAAATTTGACAAGTGTCCACATATGAGATGAAATTATAAAATTCTGTTGGTGTTCCTATTGGGGAATCTTTAAGCCAAACGCTCGGCTTGATTTCATGATTTAAATTCCATACATAAGCAGCTGGCTCTATGACTACAACTGCCACGAGTTGCACCTGCATTGCTGGGAGGTGGACAAATGTGCACAAGAAGAAATCTTTAAACTAGAGATTTTATTGTCAAGTTGGTGAGTAGGAGAGTCCTAGAGGTCTTGGTTTAAGTGATAAGTAAGGGTAATTTCGTGTTATTTTCATAGTTATTGGAGATGAGAAGAAAAGAATTAATGAAATTATTATGATTTAACTCTCACCCAAAAAGTGTCCTTCAATTTCACAGACTTATTGCACCATGACTCACCAACTCTGGCATTCAACAAATACTGTTCTAAAGATGCATTCATGAATGTCTTTCAATTTCACAGACTTATTGCACCATGACTTACCAACTCTGGCATTCGGCAAATACTATTCTAAAGATGTATTCATGAGATTTATATATATAAAAATAAATGTTGAATCTATGGCAACGTAACCTGGGAGAGGTGATATAATCTCAAGCGTGAATACTCTGTTTTTCAAGTGTTAACAGATGGAACTGCAATACAGAACTAGCGTTATGCATGCGCAACGCAAGCATATTCAATTTCGTAGGCCATAACTTATTGATTAGGCTGAGTAGCATCATTGGTGTAGTGACCAAAATAGATATGTCAAATTGTGGCAGGCAATGCGGGAAACCATTCAAGCCAGAAAAAATGCACAAACACATGAAGTCCTGCAAAGGAATGAAAACCTTGGCAAAGACTGCTGCTGTTTCTGTGGCGAAGACGCCACCACAGAGATCTGTCAATTTGTCACCACCAGCATCAACTTCTCGCTACCTCTTGCTGAACTGAACTTTCAGCTTTTTGAAGTAAATATTTTTAAATTTGAACTTTCGGTTGTTGAAGTAAATATTTTTAAATTTCCATGCATACCACACGGAGGAAACGAGTCTTTGTTTTCCACTCTTTTTCATTTATGTAAAGAAGTAAAAGGATAGTAGGGCACAAATAGTTGCTTATCATGCAAGAGGAATAGAGAAAACATTATTCAACTTTCTGGTCTTCTAAATACTATGGAATTTAAGATGCAGCCATAATCCCATAGAGTTGCTACTACGTGCACCAATTTGTAGATGTAGAAAAAGTACCCCTATCTTGAAGATGGTTAAAATCAACCATGCCGAAGAAGAGAAATAATGGATCCTTTGATACTTTTCCCACACTACATCAAGGAGCTAAATCTAAAACCTGGGACAGTCTCAAAGACTCTAAAATACGTGATGCTCAAGGACTAACTTAAGCTCAATTCAGCAAATCAGATCTTTCAAAAGAACACTCAAGACTATTCAGTCTATAACTCTGCAGTTTCATGGCTAGTTACACTTTGAGTAGAAATATATAACCGAAGAAAAAAACAATCCAAATTGATAGCTAACATAAGTTCAATAAAGAACCAAATATATACATATTTTCAACTAATGTAAGGGAACCAAATAGACTTCAACTATGCATTTAATGAATATTAGAATAACAGGGGTACAACTTAAAGTCATTGTAATTTTCCAGGTGTCTGCGTTCCTAGATTAGTTATACTCAGTAAAATGAGTGGGAAAAATGAGAAAAGTTTAACATAACTCCTAGTCTGCAAGACCCACTTTTGCTATCAAAATCCAACTCTATAACAGTGGCTGCTCACATCTGAAATTAGTCAAGATATTGAATAAATTCAACTGCAATTTCTGGCAGCTCTTTGTCACCCGTATCTACTTACCAGCAGTAACAGTCGAATCAACATGCTCGAGTAAGAACCTGTACAACTTCTTCCTCAAGTCCTCTATCCTTTCATCAGCCTCTGCTCCAACCCCAACTAAGTCATCCAACCATTTCTTCACCCTTTTAAGCTGCTTAAGAAGACATGCAATTTCAAGACTTCCTTTTCCTCCACTCAACCTAAATCCTGTGTTTAATGAATCCTCCAAGTACTTCAAGAACCACTGATGAGAAATCCTGAGAAGTTCTTCGGCTAAAATTGCTGCCTCCTTTAGACCTCCTCCCTTAGACCATTCCTTTTTAGGACTCATATTCTTTGCACCCAGAAGATGCTGCTTTGTAGGAAATGACCCCCGCTTCCCACTTAAATCAGATAAGCTGCTGCAATTTCTAGAACGCTTGTTTGCAGGTGAATGGTTCTCAGAATTCACTTCCTTGGCAGTATTCTCTAATATGACATAATAATATTTCTCCCCATTGACAATTTTGCTATTTTCTGGCTCCCTGACCACACTGAATTTAGATAGATCAGTCTCAATAGCAGCATTAACCCAGGACATGGCATTCTTTCTGGTTAAAGTACTACAAACATCAGCCAAAAAATGCTGTGAGCCACAATAAGTGCTTGATTTTGCTTCAGGAAGACTTGTATTTATTAAGGAATTAACCACCATTATTGCTTTCTGCATCATCTGATGAACATCCAAAAATTGTTCCACTCGTGATTCAGCAGATACTTCCTTGGAGTTGCACAATTCTGTAAATGCTCTGGGAGTAGGAGACATGATGATAACATACATCACAAGGTTAAAGCAAGAAAAAGAATTGAGAAAAGAAAACTATTTCCCATTAATAATATTTAGGAAATAACAACTGTTTTGTGATGCAGACAACTAAAAAATTTTCTATTCAGTGTTCCAAACAAGGCTGCACATAAGTAGATGAATTTTGCAGATTTATACACTAAGTGGTGTACCTCCAACGAAAAAGTACACTTAAGCTTCAGTCTTCCTAATTAGAAGACCTGGTTAATTTGGCATAGCAAAAGATGATGGCAAACCAAAACCAACATTTTGTTGCAAGAAAAATTTTGCATGAAGCATCCATAGTCCTTAGTAAAAACATTACACTTCCAATAACTGCCTCATAGTCACCTCATTGTTTTGTCAATTTTGGCATCTTCACAGCCTCAGTTGACAACAGTGTAATTTTTCCTAATTCTGAGGCTCATTCCATCACCATGAGTAGAGGAGCATGCCTTCCAATTCTTATAGAATTCAAATGCTGGGTCCAGAATTCAAAAAATATCAGTAATTCAACTTCTCGGGTAATCAACAAATTCAAGACTTTCTGAATACATTTCTACACTTGTATCATTAATAATGACCGCAATCAAAGTTCAAACCTATTCACGATTCCAAAATAAGGTCCATGAATTGTATTGGTGCTGCTTCTTTATTGATAGATGTTGATCTTTGATGCCAAAGCATTGTCCTGGCAATTCTAAGTAACTATCTTTGCTTCTCAATTGCCAGCAGGCATATGCATATCTGTATTTTTTTTAGACAGAGTGGCATGATGTTTTCGCTCTGACTCTGCCTTCACGCACAATTGATATTTTGATTTGGGTGTTCCAGCAGTAAAACATTATGGGACAGTGCTGCAAACTCCTTTAGTTAGATCCTTCCTAAAGGGTAAAACTTAGCAGGACAAAAAATAATGATGCTGCTTTGTACTTTAACTTGAATAATTCAACATAAATGCCCATTTTGAGTATTTTACAATGAAGTTGTGGCTTACTATGTCAGATTTACGAAAAAGTACAGTAACATGAACCTATTAACAATGGTCATTCAAGGAAAGAGATAGACTATGCTGGAAAATGTCTGAAAATCCCAATGTTGTCTGTTCAAGATATTTATGGAAGATAGTCCTTATGTTTGGTAAAAACAAATTTATATTCAAGTCTCCGAGAAATGAAAAAGTAAACTTAAGATTCATCAGCAAAACAATACAAATGAATATATGATATAAATGTGGCAACAAAGATAAAGCAAAAGTCAAAGGAACATAGATGCGTACTGCACACAATAAATGACAGCATCCAAAGCCGATGCTTCTTCTAGTACATAGACCGCAGCCAGAAAAGCAGCATTTCTGTTGCACAAAGTTTCCTGAAAGAGGATAGAAATTAAGAATTTGGCATCAAATAGAATGGAACATTTCATAGATGGATTTAATTAAATACCTTTCCAAGGTTCTGGATGGCAGTTGGCAACACATCGAATGAAATCTTCTGACTGGACCATGTTTTGTTATTGAGGGGCACCTTAGCAAGATGGCAGGGGATAGTTCTCTCCTTTGACAACTTAAAATCTTTGTCTAGAAGCATGTTCATTGACTTTGGAGAAAATATTTCATTTTTGTATGTCATTGGTGAGATACTTGGAAGCTTCATTGAAGAAACATGGTTAGAAGAATCCTTCTTATCGGAGACAACCTGCAGCAAATCCAGTTGTCTTGACAAAGAGTAGGAAAGATAAGGGACATTCAAATAAAAACATCTGGTCACAAAAATAACTGAAAAGATGTTCAAAATTGAGGCGTCGACAGACCAATGATTTCTTTGCCCCCTCATGTAGGCACCATCTAAAAAAGTATCAAGAACCCACATATAGGAACGCAACCTTTTGCCAAATCTACATGGGAGAAAATCTCCAACTTACCCGGCCACTCATCTAGAGCCAAAAAAATCAAAGAACTGGCGCAAGTGCATAATTCATGTGGGAAAAAAAAATGAAGCATAAAACCCTCAAGCATAGCTTCATAATTACTCTTGCTTTTCATTATATGTTTGTCATGTCACCAAATTACATAGACAAATCAGGTGGTAAGATATTGTTTTTATATGCTGGTAACACATTGTTAATCTAGGCGAAATGACAAGCATGCGTTTGAGACAGCATTTTCAATAACACACTAATTAGGACAGGAAAGAAACTTTGGAATGCAGACGAAGAACACAGAACCGTTACAATAAGAGTATGGGAAACTAAAACATGAATGAAGCATAAATTAGAAAGTTAGCAAGAGCTAAATGGAAACTAAAAAGTGAATAGAACCCTTAAGACAGAACAGAATTTTGTCAAGCTCAGAGCACATAGAAAAGAAAACTTGTAGGCAAGTAAAACGGAATAGAATGCTGAATAAAGTTACCGAAGCTGCATTACGCGAACAATTGACAATTTCTTTTGCTTTGGCACTGGCAGCAATCTTAGTGATAGTTTTGGGCGTAGGACACTGATCCCATGCTTTTCTGGCTGAACCCAAACTCAATCTCCTCAAATCCAAACCTTCTCCTTTCTTATTCTCCAGCTTATCATCCTGTCTCAACTTGGTCTTTGAATTATCAAACACCAATCTCTCTGTCTTTGAATCTAGTCTCTTGACCAACCCATCTTTCTTGGAATTCTTGGACCCCTTATTATTATCACTCTCCTTTTTAAAATCTACAGAAGCGCGAATCTGCAGCAAATCACTAGAGACTAAATCTTTAGGACTCCCAACGCACGGCCTTCTTTTCGGCACTACCTTCAACCCACAAACCACAGGGACTGGTGAGCACAAATCAAAGCGTGAGACGTACACAAACTGGCCCACCTGAATCTGATCGCTAAAGATAAGGTCTATATCTTCGTGAGAGATTGAAACATAGGCAGAATGCAGAGAGTCAGAGAGCTTCAGGAAAAAGCCTCTGCTTCGAAATGGGTCATCGTCGAGTGAGGGTACAATCTCAATGACCTGAAGGAGTGCAGAACGGTGCTCTCCGGTGACTTTGAAGTGCTTGTTGCCGGCGTTCTCGAGGAGCTTAGAAAGAACCCCAGGAGTTAATGAAGCCATGTGAAAATGCAGCACACCAACAGCATGGATGTTGGAGAAGGGAGCTAGATAGAAAAAGGTTGCGATGGGTAGACAAGCCGCTGTCCAATCTCAATGAGACATTGGAGAAGACGCTTTTGTTTTTCATTTTTATTTCGTTTGGCTTGCTTGTCATTGCCATTGGCAGAGCCTAAGACGACAGATGTCATGAGAAAATGTGTTTTTTGGCAGAGAGAATAGAGTTCGCTAGCGCAGCTTCCGATGTTTTATCATGCAGAGCTAACAAACGACAAGCTGTTACAAACATCTCTACGTTCATATCTAATATTAGTCATTGATACGAATATAGTTGATAAAGTACAAGAGGGAAAAAAAAAAAAAGGATTTTTATCTCATATTTTATAAAATGTAAAGCAGATGAGATGAGTCTGCATTGCACGATTCTTAGACAACATGTGTATCGCACTCATCAAATGTTGATGATGGGTACTTATCCTTTTTTATTTTCGGCAAATTATCTGACGGATAGAGCTCTGGTGCGGATGAAATAAGCTTTCCACTGATCCAATTCTGAAACTGAGGTGCCAGGTCAGAGAGATTTTCGAACGTAGGATGGTGATAGATGGTAAAGAAAGTAAACTGTAGCCATGTGGACACCACACCACCAACATAAATATATTCATTTGTTTGTTTGCTTGTTCTTTTATATTTTTCTTGAGTTCATACTCTTGCTGGAATTTGATGATACGAGCTCATAGGTACGGATAAGCATCAATTTAAGTTTTTGTATTTTTATTAAGTTTTATTTGTTAAAGAATTAAAAAATTAATTTAATTAAAATAAAATTTAATTCTTTTATTATCTTTTATGATTATACATTATTATATTTTTAAAAAAATCAAAAATATAAAAAATTGAAAGAAAATTTTAGTCCCTTGAATATTTTGTCATAAAAAAATAATCATGTTATGGCTATAGGTGGATATGTTTTATGACATGTTTCTTTTTCTTTTTTTTTTACATTTTTCCTTTTTTTTCAAGAATTAAAATGGGCTTTATTCATCTAATAGAAGAGTAACTTACGTGGCACATAGTAAAATTTAATAACATATACTAGTCTTCAACCTCAATCGCATGCAGATCCCATCATCACAGTTCTGAGCGTTGCTGCTACTGATAACTAGTTTTAATTGCTCCGTAATTGTATTTAGATTTCACCGACAGCAAGCTAATACAGGCTATATATAATTTTGTTTACCGTTTATGAGAGGGATGAAGCATACATGATATATTATAAGTCAATGTAACTGAAGCACCCACTAGGGAAGGCTATTAGCTAGTCATTTTGTATAGGATGAGCACATATGATTTCGCTGCC